>CAUHTR010000193.1:0-172322 GCA_959609185.1 Schmidtea polychroa
GAGAACGATAAAAGAAGCCAAAGAAGCGGAAAATAACGACAACAAGGAGGAAGAACTAAACCAAGAAAAGAAAAAACAGGTACAGGACCAGCAATGGGATCTACAGGAAGAATGGGATCTAAAGAAAAGTGTATAATAGGGAAATGCATATCTAGAGCATATCAGAGGCTAATATTGATTAACGAAGATACAGAACCAATAACAGAGGTAGGAATACAAGAAATGTACCAACATAGAAATGGGAAGAAAATAACAAAAGTTAAATGGAAGGAGGTACACCTGGGAAAAGGAGGTGAGATAGCGATAACACAACTTCAGCCAAGGAAAGAACACAAAGTTTGTATTTCGAGGATAGGACCAGGAGAGGAATGCCTACAATATGTAACACAGCAACAACCACCTAAAGAATATACGGTCTGTATCCTGAGAAAAGGACCAGAAAGAGAATGTCGACGATACCCCGGGAAAAGAGGGAAGAAAAGAAAAATCCATGATGAAAAGATGAGGAAAGAAGCGCAAGAAAACAAGTGAGAAATATCAGGACAATTATGTATCGGAAGAAGAGATGGAAAAAATACAAAAGATGGCAAAGGAAGGTATCAACGAGGAGATAGCAAGAATATGAGGAATGATAAAGGGAAATGGCAAAGGAGGAAATGAGAAAAGTACAGAGACGATATCGACAACACGAACAAGGAAAAATCAGGAAATTATAAGCGTAAAGCAGATGATGTGGATCAGCGGAATAATAATAACAGGGGCGTTTATAATCATAACGGGGGGAACAATAAAAATAATTAAAGATAAACGGCATCGCGGAGAATTGGAGATGACCAGAATTAGAAACTTTCAACACCGAATGAAAAGACCGAGTAATATCAATCAGGAACAGTGGGTGGAGGCCTGGAATGCTCAGCGCCCTCCAAATCCACGTATATAGAAGGGGTTATGACTGTATATAGACTTGTAAAAAGTAAGTATATAATATTTATCTATATAACAGTATTATTTCTATATCTCTATATAAGCGAGGTATCAATATTATATAATGATTGGGATAAATAATATAAAAATAAAATTAGACGAGGGATTGAAAAAGTATATATAAATTAAGAATGGAAGCAAATAAACAACGAAGTAACTCACAACACGACAACCGAAGAGATGTGGAAACAACAATGTGCAATGTTAGCTCAAGTAATTTCGAATTTACAAGAACAAGGACTTGCTGTACAAAGAAACTTAGTCGAAAGTTTAAATAAAGGATTCAGTTATGTAAGAATAATTGAAGGACCAACGAGTAAAAATAGAACAAATGCAGCGAGAAATAGATCGAATATCGCGGTACAGCCAGGTACAGGAGGAGGAGTTAATAAGAATTGCTGAAGAGATGGAGAGAGAGGAGATAGAAGACTGGTCAGAATGGTTAACCAGTAGGGAAGAGGGCGGACAAGAGGCCGACTCTTCCAGCCAATAAATATAACCCAAACAAAATGTAAATAATTGTAAATAGAAATACGAAAATTGTACCAGTAAAGAATATATGTATATATATATATATATATATATATATATATATATATATATATATATATATATATATATATATATATATATATATATGGATAAACGGCAAAGAGAAGAGTTCAAAGAGATTGTCGAACTAGTCAGAAAATCAACCACAATTCAAATACACAGCCATGTGAGGTGTGGGGTATGCAAGGGATTATTAAAAGAACCTCACCAAACCAGATGTGGATGTAGAATGTGTAAGGAATGCGTAGAATAGATAATAAAGAAGGGACTACAATGGTGCTCAGTATGTAAAGAAGCCATGATATCAAGCTTGGGAGATACAAACGAGGACAAAGCGGCAGTAAAAGATATGTTGAATGCAAACTTAGGATGTAAAAACACCCCATGTAATTGGCGAGGATTGATATGGGAAGTAAAACAACATATGGAGGGATGTGCGTATAAAATTAGTCAATGCGAACGCTGCCAGGAAGTGATTAAAGCAAATGAAGAGGAAGAACATCAAAGCCGATGCGAAGAAAGGCTAGAAAAATGTGAATATTGCGGAGAAACAGATACATGGATTAAACTAACAAACCAACATCATAATTTACAAGAGGAAAAACTGTGTGCAGAGTTCAGAGGGAATGTCCCAACAAATGTGATATATCCGGAGTAATAAAACTAGCTCAACATCTAAGAGAATGCGAAAAGAAAAAGATAACGTGTGTGCTAGGAAAATGGGGATGTCAGAAACAATTACACCGAGAAGAATTACCCCAACATCTAGCGGAGAATGTATCAACGCACGTAGAAATGTGGTCAACGGAATTACAAGAAAGCGAAAGCAAAACCGAAAAACTGGAAAAAGAAGTAACATCCCTAAAAGCGTTGGTGAAAGAATTACTGCAAGAAAAGGAAGCATTCGAAGAAGCAAGAACAAGTACAAAGATACAGACAAACTTAGTCGAAACTAGCAATAACATGGTGAAAGAGCTGTACTAAAAAGTAAGCGAAATAAACCTCAACGAATTAATACCAACAGCACCCTATATATGGAAAATAACGGCGGTAAAGGAAAAAATGCAGAGAGCGAAAAACGGAAGAGATACAACAATACTAAGTCCAGCATTTTATTCATGGAAAAACGGATATAAGATTTAAATGAAGGTATATCCCAACGGAGACGGAAACGCATGCCGAACTCACTTTTCAGTATTTTTCCTACTATGCAAATGGTTATACGACGAGATAATAGAGTGGCCGTTCAAAGCAAAAATAGACCTCGCAATGATGAATCATCAGAGTATACATGAACAGAATTTCCATACAGCGGGAAACCTCGCAAGTTATCAGAGGTCGTCAGTGGAAGAAGGACCAGCATCCGGAGCACCGAATTTCATTTTACAACGAAAAGTAGAGGACATGATGAGGAATGATACGATATACATAAAAATAACGGTGAGACGAGATGGGAAAGGTAGAACGGAGTAGCAGAACGAACAATTTTGTATATACTAATTTGTAAATATCGGTGTATATATCCAGTAATATTTTATATAATAGTGTAGAAAAACCCCAAATATAATAATGGTAAACTTAAGCGGAAAATTCTAAATCAAGATATCAATAACAAATTGTAATCACTAAATAAATAACAAAAACGAATGTAAAATATGCAACGTCAAGTTAATAATATCATTATTTAGATAAAATGACACAAGGAAGAACCGAAACCCCAAACAATGTAACAACAAAAATCAATAAAGAACACAAAGAGAAATGGACTAGAGTAATGATACAACTAACAAATCAAACCCGTGGCTACATTGAAGCCAGAGAATGGGAAAACCGTAATTTCCAGCGATTGTTACAAAACCTGACCACAGAAGCGGAAGCATGCAAAAGAGCCGTGCAATGGGCATCACTAGAAAATACCCGACAGGAAGCACACGGCCATTACCTAAGGCTATTGCTACAAGAATCCAGGAAAAGATTAACCGATGAAAATAAGAAACGAGTGATAGAAAGACAAAGAGATGGGAGAAAAATGAATCAGTTACTAGGAGAAGCTAGAAATTGGAAACGGCAACACAGAGAGATAAGAAAAGAAATGAGAGAATTGCCCCAGAGACTGGGATATGAGAGCGAGCAAGGAAAATGGGAGGAAAATTTAGACCAAGGAGAAGAACTGAGAAGACTCAGAAAAATCGCCGCCCGCAGCCAAACATGGCAGACCAAGGCCATGGAGTTCGAGAGGCACTTGGCGATGAAAATCTCAATAAAAGAACAAGAAAACGCTGCCATGGAGGAAATGATCCTGCAACAGTCTGGAAGGATCGTGGAATTGGTAAACAAGGTAGCAGACCTGGAACGAGATAACAACGGCTACAAAGGAGCACTAGAGCAGAGGAACGTAGTGTTAGCCGGAAAGAACACAAAACTCGAGAATGAAAGAAAGATGTATGACGAAAACATCAAGAATCTGGAAAGAGATCAAAAAATAGGAAAATGGCGAAAAAACGGAAGAATTGGAGAAGCAGATAGAAGTAAGAGATGATGAAACTAGGTATCTGACATACCTATTAGACGAAGAATTGAACGTCTCAAGAGCATTAAGAGACGAAGTTCAAGAGCTCAGAGCTCAAATTCCTCGATATTATATACCATATGATCCTATCGCAATCCATCTACAGTCATCAGTCGAAAGCGATGAAGGATACGTGGGTCAAGAGGAAACTTTTATATAAAAATCAATGGAAAAGACAAAAACATAAAATCGGGACCTATATCCCAAAAAAAAAATTAAGAGTATAGTAAAGTATTTAAGGGACTGTGACCCTGCCTATATAAAATTGCATATAAATGTATAAGTATAAGCCGCACTGTAGCGCAACTATTAATTGTAAATATTGTAGAAATGAAAATCGAAAAGATAATCACTATGACCGAAATAGAGGAAGGAGAAATCGAAATGGACCTCTTAGAAACAAAAACGCCGAAGGAAGAATTGATAGAGAAACAAGAAAACGAGAGAATATATTAATGATCGAAGAATAATAAAGGTATTAAAGAAGGAATGCAAGGTATTAGAAGAGGAAAAGAAAGAAGTAGAGGAGGAAAACGAATGGCTTCACGAACAAAGAAAACGAGGGAGAAATTGGGAAAAGATCGCGGAAGAATTATGGAAAGAGAGAGCGAGTTCCAAAGCAAATGAAGTAATCGAGGATTATTGGAAGACGGAAGCGGGAAAACGACAGAAAACCATAAAAGAACTAGAAAAACAACTACAAGTAAAACTTCAAGAAAACACGGAAATGGAAAAATGGAACAACAAATATCGGGAAATGGAAACCAAACATCAAAAACAAAGGCAAAGGAAAAATGACCCAGAAGAGAACGATTTCCTACAATTAGAACTGGGACGGAATCTTGAAAAGAAAAGAAAGGAGATCAGAACCTTAAAAAGAGAGATAAAGCAGCTAAAAGAGGAAATCCATGAGAAAAATAGACAGTTGGAAGTATTACCTGAACTCCGACACAGGGTCATAAAAGCAGAATCCAAATTAATGCGGATCCGAGAGAAAGACCCTAAGAGACATAAAAATTAAAAGCGGATAAAATGCGATGTATATAAATGTCCATAAAATAATTAGATGTATAATAGTATAATGAGAAATGAAGCGGTCGTAATAGTGACGATGATGATAATTTTTGATCTGACAAGGCGGCAACCAGTAAACCCCCAACTAGAACAGACAACCCCCGAGACAACAGAAAACCCAACCAAAAAATCGAACAAACAACCCAACCATGCATCTATCCAAGTGCAGTAAAAACCAACCTCATTGACAATATCCGAGCAACCCGAAATTATGTCAACAGTATCAGACTGATGTGCAGCAATAACCCAATATGTAAAGTCATCGATAATAGAATTCTGGGCCAGATTCAGCAATTCAACCAATTGGAACAACAAGTTCAACATCAAGAGATACAAAACCCAGTCGAACAAACAAAAAGCCCAAGTGAAACAAATGACACTCATGAACTCCTATATGTGGTAATCGCCGAAACCACCCTAATCGCAATAATCACTCTCCTCAAATTATACACCAAATATAAAAGCTGGAAGAAAAGCCACCCCACACCAGAAAGGTCATATAGAAGACCCCAAGAAGCCAGCATGGCTAATATAATCCAAGCAAACCTGCAACATCAAACCTCTATCGCCGAATCAGTCAGACCCTCCACAAGTCGCCGAGTATTTTACAACGTCGAACCCGACAATCCGATCAACCATCGTCAACATCAAACTGAACTACATTCGTAACATTATAATCTGTATCTATTGACTAATTGATGTTTTATTATTTGCTTTATAAAACTGGTCACCTTAAGTGGCCACTACTTATCTGTGTTTTGCCATTTAACTGATTTAATTAAAGTATTAACTAGTTATTTTATTTTTGAATTTTTGATTGTGATTTATAAGTTATGTGAGTATGAGGCATGATGAATCGATTATGGTGTATGATATTATGTGAATTGCGGGACGCAATTTTAACGGGTCCCGGAGTGATTTGTTGGGCCAAGCTTTGAAGGTGTTGAAAATTGAGTCAAGGATGAGAAAGGGACCACACAAAAGAATAGAATAGGATAAAAATAAATTTTACAGAAAACCACAGTAACACATAGGAATAGACAAATCAAATACCAATAAAAGAAATAGGAATAACTAATAAAATAATAAAACTTTTAAGATGGAAAATAAGACAAAAAGGAAACTACCCAATACGCATTACAATAAAAGGAAAATAAAATAGCAAAAATTTAAAGTAAATAAATAGGAAATTAAGGAGACAAAATAAGAATAAAAAACAAGTCCCAAGTAAATTTATCAGTTAATTAAAACAAAAAATTATATTATAACAAAACGACAAATCTTTAGAAAAAAAAGGAAAATAGTTTACATTAAGAAAAAAATATTAAAAATAAAATAAGACCATTAAAATTTATTATATTATAATAAAAAACATAAAAATAATAATAAATAACAAAATTACAAGCTAATCGTGTCCTGATTGGACGAAAAATAATATATAAGGAACGGGAAACATCTGTAGAGTATCACTTTAGCCAAAATCTCTACAGGTAAAAATATTTTTCATTAACAATCACTTTAAAAAAAATCTCTACAGGGAACCACTTTTAAGCCACGATTACAGGAACTACTTACAGACCACGAGCATAGATCGCAGAATACTACTCACAACTAAAAACTACAGAAGACAATTTGACGAGATAAATTGCAGAGATCGAACCAAGCTAAAGAAAAAACAGATTCGATTTAGGATAATAGATTATAGCACTTTCGAAAGGAATCTTAGTAAGTTATGTTGGATTTATGGATGATCAATTATTAGTATGATATTTTTTGATATTTAACAGTGAAAAATTTAGTGAAAAAAGATTGTACTTTTTCTTCATGGTGCTGGCGACGATGTCATCTGGAGATCGGATATGATGTGGCTGGGTTATGGATGAATTGCGAAGAGAACGCATGGGCATGAATGCCAAGACATGAGGAGCTTGAATTATTAGAGCCAACCGAAGATTCATACGAAATGAGGTATTATACGGATCGAATATTAGAGGTAAAGTGAGTAGCATCACGAGGCATCATATCCGAAATTCAAACGGCGTGGTTGCCAGGTAAACATTTATTTATTAAGTTGCATTAATATCAGTATTCCATATTTATCTGATGAGGAGTTAGGTTGATCATTTTCGCATTTATTTGATAAGGTTTGTGCCAGTTTGTGTCGATTTGTCCTTCGCGACGGTCCAAGGGTAGTGGGCGTACTATCCTTGGGTGAGTCGCGAGGGGTGAGGAAACCCGGTGAGGGAGAGCAATTTCCATTCATGATTCTTTCATCGAGTGCGATCTCAAAAACCACTTCGTCATTGAAAAAATTTCTATGAGAAAATTCCAGATCACCTCGTCCTGATGCTGATGACCCATTTGACGAAAAATCCTACGAGAAGGGAGATCGACAACGTTTTCAACGTTTCAGCCAAGCATTGAGGTTGATTGGCACGAATCTTGAGAAATTTTCTTTCTAGGGAAGCGCGACTGTCTGGGCAGACATCTGGAGGAGTTTTGAGTTACGGGGACAATTCCCACAATCCTTTTGTTTTCGCGACGAATAATAAAGATTCGAGATTGAGCTTCTCCTGCCAGTACTTCTAAGGGCGAGGACATTAGCGATTACATCCTTCGTTTGTGCACTCGTAGACTTGATTATCGATTTCATAATATAAAAATATAATTGGATAAAATAATAAATGAAATTAACGATGATAAAGATAATAAGGAAAATCAATAGCGATGTATTGTAGAAATTTTAGATTTTAATAAAAAGTTAACAAATAATAATTTGTGAACATCATGTTTAGTTAACCTTATTTAGAGTAGCGCCAGGGGACATTAGCCGCGTTGAATTACCCTGTTAACTTAAAACCCACAAAATTCCGACAAAGTATAAGACATAATATAAAAATATAATTGGATAAAATAATAAATGAAATTAACGATAACGATAATAAGGAAAATCGATAGCGATGTATTTAATGGTAATTTTCAAACCCCGGAGATAGACACAAGACTGATATAGGCGAATAGATTGATGCGAGAAGTCCCGTTTTCTTTTCATTGAACTGCAGCTGTTTGAACAAATTGACTTGAATGTTTGAGGCTTGAATGGGTTTAAGTATGATCACTGGTGTGCATGTGTGAGACATTTGCTGATTTTATACATAGGGGGTACGATGACACTCGCGTCGTGAAATTATAATTGACGATCAAACGATGTTTAAAGCATAAATATAAACTTCTTAATCTTTAGATGAATACATCAACCAATTCCGGGAAAAATCTCCGTTCTTGCTTTTCCTGCGCCGATAAAAATGCGGACATCGTGCAGCTCTACCTATACATTGGGGAATTGAAAAAGAGGATTGACCTCTATGAAGGGACGTGGTTCTCCCCGCCACAAATGAAGGAAGAAAAAAGCAAGATCTTACGTCTGGAGCACTGCCGTGACAGTCTCCTAGAGAGCCGATGTCAGCGGTTGACTATAAAGGCCCAATCCGAAGCCCTTCACAAAATCTATTCGGATTCTGAAATAGCGAGGCTAGTTCGCGAATTCCCAATCCAAGATGAAACCAACGTGTTCCCAGTCCACCATCAATCGTCAGAGCCATCAACATCCGGTTGTAAGGGGCATGACCCACATCTGCCACCCATTCCCGCCCCAGTGCTATCAGGCTATAGACCAATGGCAGGAGGCCCGTCAGACCCTATCTTGGCCCCAATTCTCATATCACCTGCCGAACCATCTCCAGCGGAAACCACCTTGCAACCTCGGAAGCGAAAAAGACGCTCGGAGAAAAATCAAAAACGTAGAAATGCTATGGCCGCGCTCGAAGCGTCGCTGTCCGTGGCACAATCAACCATTAAGGAGATCTCCTCCACTCATTCGATCCCCGCGAAAGAAATCTTCCGGGTAGTTCCCGCCGATGGCATCAAATTCTTTGAAGATCGCCGGCTAACCGTCGACATTGACGAGATGATCGCAGAGGGGGAGGTGTTTAATTGATGGGACTCGATATCCGTCTCGATCCTTCCGAGTTGTGAATAAACATTACGATAATTGATGATAACTGACCAGAAATGGTATTGCATGTTTAGCTTACTAAGTTTTGTTGATATGTTAATTGTTGTGTAATGTCTCTTCTATCTTTATTTTAATATAATTTTCGATTTCTTTGAGGGTATTATTGATATGAATGGCTATGTGATCGGTTTGAATGAAATGGTGATCTTGAATGTATGCCAATAGATGAAGGTCGTCCCCTTGGACCAGGGTCGAACCGAGTTATGTGTGTGAATATGGGTAAGACCTTCTAGGGCACCTTTGAACCCGAACCGCGAGTGGGTTAATAGTAGTCCTAAGGCAGGGGCTCACCTATTAACCAACTCCAACCCATGTGGGCATCACCAACGTGTAACATCTCCACGGGCTCACATGAGGGAATATTAGTAAAGTCATTACGGGTATGCTGGGTAAGGGCCTGAGCGGAACGAAAACGATGGTATGTCTTGTGCTAAAACTTTCTTTCCTCCCCACATACGCCAACAGCTTGGGTTTTACATCTATAGTATGAACCAAATGTTTTCTGTCAAAATTATGTCAAATAAATGATGTATTAACTTAAATATAGATATTTAATACCTTAAAAATACCTATAATCAATTATCAATAATATTTTACTATTATTGTGTAAATACAGATATATTTAAATGTATCTTTTCATGACATTTGTTCCAGTATTATTATTCATTTGAATATTCGTTGAATTATTTTTGTAACTTGAACCAATTTTGATTACAAAATTATATATAAATTTTTTCCAACTGCATTTCAATTAATAAGTTATTATATGGTAAATCCTTCAAAAAAATAATTTCATAAATTGCTATAAAATCAATATGCTGGAAATGAATCACCTCTTTTCAATGAACAGTCGGATTTTAAAACCTAATTAAAATAATCGTTACTTGTTAAATATAATTATTTTACAATTAAATATGCGGTGAAAGGTTGAGATTTTTAGAATTTAGCTTGTATTCTATATTTGAGAATTTAATAACTACTAAATGATGTGATTAACAACAGCAGTGACTGGTTCAGTTCTAGATTTCATAAAATGCCCAATACACCAGACGGCATTTGATAAATGACATTGATTTAGATTGTTGGTGTAACCAGGGCCGGATCTATGGGTGGAGCGAGGGAGCGACCGCACCAGGCGCCAGAATCACACTGAAAAAAAGGCGCCTTTTCGATCAAATTGAAGAATAATTATTCTCAACAAAACTATCATACTGACTGTTATTATAACACGTATTTCTACATAATAATCTATATTTTGATAAATTTGCATTTTTGAGCGCTTTTCCTCTATATATATATATATATATATATTATTACAATAATGTTAAATTTTTATTGAACAAAATTCAAATTTTTCACATTGCTTTGAAACTGTCTCTTTATTGGCGAAAAATCAAATTTAGACTTTTTAACAGAAATTTCGAATTTATTCATAGTAAGCGTTGCTTTACAAAAATATTGGAAAAACAAAATAATATTTTCATTTTGTTCTTAATCTGATCTGATTTGGTTTTTGTTTCTTATAACGTTATAACAGAAGTATGTATTTAGAATTCTCATAATTTTTGTATTTTTAAAGTTTTATATCTGGTATTAATTAGTATTTTAGTTAAATATTGTGTTAATTTGTATTAAAGATATCAGTGTTAATTGTGTTAATTTGCAATTTGAATTAAAATTCAGATAAATAATTTATTTTCATCATTGATATTGAGAAGTAAGTTTTTAATTTTACTTTGGACCTCTTTATTAGTTTGTCATTTTTCAAATTTTTTTTAAAGCCTTATCATAATTTTAAAAAATGGTTGGAAGTAATAAGAAAAAATCTGGTTGGGAATTTAAAAAACAAAGAGAAGCTAGAGAAAATGAACGTACTAAGCAGATGAATACGATGAAATCTTTTTTTACAAAATCACCATTGCAAGTCCCTTCAACTTCAGGTACGTCTAATGTTGGTGCTATTGTCGATAAAAACATTTCGTCCACAGTTGGCGATTATGATGAACCACCGAATAAAAGAGCTACCTTTCACGCAAGCATAAATTTTGATACCAGCGAAAATAGTGAAACATCAGAATCTAATTTGGATCCAGCGCCGTTGACAGATACATCAGAATCAGAAGTTGATACACCGCCGTCGGTGCCAATTAGCACCCATGAAGAAAATGTATATGAAAACGATACTGTTTATGAAATATCTTCAGATCCTGCTAAGTGGAATAATATAACAGATCAATTTCGACAGCTACTTATAAAAAAAGGTACATTACAAATAACAGAGTTTGATTTTCCTATCAACAATAAAGGTAGACAATTTTCACCATCCTTCTACAATCGGTGCTTGCCTAATGGCGAAAAGATTTTACGATCATGGTTGATTTATTCCACGTCACAAGATGCCGTATTTTGTTTTGGATGTAAATTATTCTCAAAACTTAATCATAACTGGGCAATATGCGGCTATTCAGATTGGTCACATTTGTCAAGAGCTTTGAAAACTCATGAGTCATCTAATTCCCATTTTCAAAGTATTATTAGCTGGAAAGAGTTAGATTCACGACTTAAAACCGAAAATACTGTTGATGCTGCTTTACAGCGCGCAAAAAATATGCAAGTTAATAAATGGCAAAAAATATTGAAACGTATTATTTCAATTATACAGTTTCTTGCAACGCAATCATTAGCAATACGAGGTTCAAACGAAAATATTAATGATCGTCAGAATGGTAATTTCTTAAAACTGTTTGAATTATTGGCTAAATTTGATCAAACAGCAGCAGATCATGTGCAAAGTATTTCTACAAAAGAAACGCAAATTCATTATTTAAGTCATACCATTCAAAATGAGTTAATAGAACTGATTTCAAAAAAAATTAAAAATCATATTATTGACCTAATAAAAATAAATAAATATTATTCAATAATAGTGGATTGCACACCTGATCAAAGTCACGTGGAACAAATGTCAATCATTATAAGATTTGTAATGCAAAATTTAAATAGTGGTGACTTTGAAATCAGAGAACATTTTATTGGATTTGTTCCAGTCATAAATACCTCTGGCGAAGGTTTAACAAATAAAATTCTTCATGAATTAAATACCAACCACATCCCCATTGAAGATATGAGAGGGCAAGGGTAGGATAATGGCGCTAATATGAAAGGCAAAAGAATAGGTGTTCAAAGGAGAATTATGGAAATTAATCCACGCGCTACTTTCATCCCTTGTGCTTGTCATTCGCTTAATTTAGTTGTTAACGATGCAGCATCTGCCTCTGGAGAAGTGGCAAACTTTTTTCATATTATTCAACAAATATATGTATTTTTTTCATCATCAACTAGTAGATGGGATGTTCTAAAACAGCACGTAAAAAAACTTACTATCAAATCTGTATGTTCAACTAGGTGGGAAAGCAGGATTTCTGCCGTAACACCTCTTAGGTTTCAACTTGAGTCTATTTATGATGCTCTAATCAACATACATTTAGATGAAAACCGTGATAGCCAAACAAAATGCGAAGCCCAGGCACTAGCAAAACATATATCTTGTTTCAAATTTATTTGCAGCCTGGTTTTATGGTACGATATTTTATCGAAAATAAATATTATTTCAAAAATAATGCAAAACCCGAAAGTAAATTTATTGGCATGTAATAGGTCTTTAAAAGAAGCTTTAGATTTTTTACGTGATTATCGATCAGATGAAAATTTCCTGAAAGTTATTGATGAAGCAAAAAAAATAGCTGAAACAATGGAAATTGAAGGACGCTTTCCAAATGTTCCAATTGTTCGAATACGTCGTAAAAATAAACAATTTGAATACGAATCTGCAGATGATCCTATTTTAGATCCGCAACTTAACTACAAAATAAATTTTTTTAATTTCATTCTTGACACTGCCATTACATCTATTAACGAGAGGTTTGAACAAATGGAAAAACATACTGAATATTACGAATTTTTATATAATATTTATGAACTGAAATATAAAGATAAATCGGAAATATTAAAATATTGCAAGGATTTACAGTTAATATTAACTGATGGTGAAAATACAGATATTGATGGTATTGAAATTTGCGAAGAAATTATAAATTTGGCTGCACTATTGCCATCTAATATGTACCCAATAGAAATACTTAATTATTTAGCCAAGAATAATATGACTACTATATTTCCGAATTTATGCGTTTCTTTAAGGATCTTGCTAACTTTACCTGTATCGGTTGCTTCTGGCGAACGTAGTTTCTCTAAATTGAAAATAATTAAAAATTATTTAAGATCATCAATGGGACAAGAAAGGTTAGTAGGTTTGTCTTTGATGTCCATTGAAAGCGCCATCGCAGAGTCTTTGGATTATGATGTCTTAATAAAAGATTTTGCAGAAATTAAAGTCCGCAGGGTACCATTAATTAATTAAATCATTTATTTTTTGTACATAACAATAATCTAAAAATATATGAATAGTTCATTAGAAAGTGTATGTTTTTATTTAAATCTGCAGCTATTTCATCAAATTTGACTTTAACAATATAGGCGCCTTTTCAAGAAGTTTGCTCCAGGCGCCAAAATAGTACCATCCGGCTCTGGGTGTAACATAGCCAAAACTGACATTAAATGGGATCCACGACATTGAATAAGCTCTTACAGTAAAAAGACAGAAAAAATGCACATTGAAATGAAAAAAGAACACAAACACGGTTTACAAAATCTCTATAATAAAAAATACGCACAATTAGACATTTGATAAGCTTCAAATTTTCAATCTCGCTGCTACTTCGTAATTAACTATTCCAGCTAGTGATTGCAAAACCTAAAACCGGAAAACTCGGAAACCGTTAGATGCTCCAGAGTAAAGCAAAAAAACCGAATTTCCAAAAGCAAAACCGGTATTTTCGGTTTTTTAAACTGCATTAAATATTATAAAAAGTAACCATAAACCATGTTTTCGTTAAGTTTACAATTCGCCACTTCCAGTTTTATGTTTTCTGTTCACTGGGGAAGGGGGGTTGACATGAAATGCACGTTTGACTGACAACTGAAACTTTGATATTTATTGTTAATTGAATTGCCCTCGTGAGTGAGCTTTTATTTATATTTGGTAAATGGTAATATTTTAATTAACTTTAGTCATTGGATTTTAAATATTTTGTAATTGATATTGATATAATTGTTAATATTACATTGAAAACAGTTAGACGTTATATTAAATTTAGATATATTATTTATATTTGGTAAATGGTAATATATTTTATTTAAGTTTAGTCATTCGATTTTAATATACATTAACTTGTGTTAATAAATTTTAGAATTCTTTTGGCATCACAAATTATGTCAACAACTATAGAAACAGTTTTAGAAAAGCACAAAAAAAACAATGATAAAAACTCAATATGGTTTTTATTTTCTACAAGCCAAAAAAAATAATTTTAACTTAGCAAAATGCAAGAAATGCACAAAAGTATTAAAAATTTCTGGAGGATCCAAGGGTGTTCTACATAACCATTTAAGAGCCACGCGTGAAATAAATTTCCTAAAAAGAAATAACGAGCCAACTTCAAGTTCAATATCTTCCATCCAAAAACTGACAAAATATTTTACAACAGATAATAATAATTCGTTGAATTTTGTGGTATCAAAAATAGCAGCAGTTAATGGTTTCCCCTTTAATAGTTTTTGTACTTCAATAGAACTGCGGAAATCGTTATTAGCTAGAGGTAGCGATTTTCAAAATTTGCCAAGATCCCCAAATTCCATACGAAAAATGGTAATCAATTATAGTAAAACTATTCAAGGAAGTATGGCAAATAACTTCAAAAAATTAACATAAAATAACGAGAAATTTAGCTTGACTTTTGATGAGTGGACGACAATCAGAAATAGGCGTTACTGTAATACTGTACAGGTCAAAAATAAATTTTGGAATCTTGGACTTGTTCGTATTTCTTGCTCATTGTCTTCTGAAAGATGTGTTGGAATGGTTGAAAAAAAGCTAAAGACTATTCTTTTACTAAATAATGATATTGTATGTATTACTACAGATGGTGCCGCAGTGATGAAGAAAATTAGTAAGTTGATTAATGCCAAACAACAATTATGTTTTCATGGGATTCAGCTGGTTGTATTAAGCATTCTTTGTAACCATAGTTATAGTAGTTTACTACAAGATGAAGACAACATTTATAATTATCATGATAATGATGATACAATTGCTGATTTAAATTCAGACGACGAAGAATGTAATGGTGACTATACTGGTTTTCTAGTAATTAGTAATAATGATGGAGAATTAAATTGCGATGAGATACTTACTAGTACGAATATTTCACACCGCGAGCTGAATTCCCTGATAACTAAAATCAGAAAAACTGTAAAACCCTTTAGGAAATCTCCATTGAAAAATAATATACTCCAAAAATATGTAAAAGATCAGTTTGGAAGAGAGCTTAATTTAATGTTAGACTGTCGTACGCGATGGCACAGTTTGTTCGCCATGCTGGAACGCTTTTATAAATTAATTTCAACCATTCAAAAAGCATTAATAGATATAAAAGCCAATTTTGGTTTTTAGATGCTGAAATAGATTTTATTAGTAAAGTCATTTCAATTTTGTTGCCTGTAAAGTTAGCTGTCGAAGCATTAGGTAGGCAAGATACAAATCTCCTATCAGCCGACCCAACTTTTAAATTTATGCTTGATAAAATGCAAAAGACAAATTGTTCATTAGGTCAAGAATTTTATAAAGCCGCACTAATATTTCGGGTGTAATTGAATACCTACAAATGCTTACAGCGACGTCGAAGAAGATTCCTGGGAAGCAGAAAACGGGTATAGTTTCCGTAATCCTGACAAAGTTGCAATTTCGAAAATAATTCTTGATATTTTGAAACGGATTTTAATCCATAATGTGCAAATTTTACCGACCGTTGAAAATGACACTAACCTCGTCATCTTCTCTAATGACGAGGACTGTAATAATGTTACAAATAGTATTCCTGTTTCTATTCCTATATCGATGAAGGAAAAATTAGACTTATCCATTATTAACCAGCTAAATAAAAAATCTAAAACACAAGCAAATCAAGATCTAATACTAAAAATAAAAAGAGAAATGATTTTATTTGAATCCCAAAGCGTTAGAGGAAACTTGCTAACTAACGCATATAAATTTCTATTAACTATTCCTCCATCATGTATAGAATCCGAGCGTGCATTTTCAATGGCCGGTAAATTTTGCACAAAAATCAGATGTCGCTTAAACTATAGTAGCATTGATGCGTTATGCTTCTTAAGGTGTCATTTTAATTGCAATATTAAAAATTAATAAATAGTTATTTTTATTGTTGTTTTTACTTATAAGTTTTATTAATGAATTGAATTCTAAATTTTTTATGTTGATTTTTATATAATTAATAAAAAAAACAAATCATTAGTGGTTGAAGTTATTTTATTTCTTTCATTTAATAATTTGTAATATTTTTTATTATTCCGTCATTAGCTAATATACGTATTAAGAAAAACCGGTTTTGGTGAATTTAAAAAAACCTAAACCCGTTTTTGAATTTTTGGCCAACAGTGCAATCACGAATTCCAGCTCAAGAAATCCATAGAAATTTGTAAGTTTATCATTTCTGAAACCTTTATATAGAATAACCATTAATGATAATGGATGTTGATAATGGAAGGTGGTTATGATTATTAAGAAGTAGGCTGGAACCAAAAAAATCTTGGAATCAAAAAGAATGGGATGGACAAGTTATAGGTATTATTTTTAGAAGACAAAATTTCAAATAATGCCAAAAATTCATTTTCCTTGTTAAGTTTTCTCTTTCGCCATAACAATCTTAAGATACGAAAAGGTTGTGGTCAACAAAGATATATGTGACGATATTGTTTATAATTTTGGAGAAATAATTTTTTGAAAATCTGAAACTCTCGCACAATAGCGCGATAAAACCGAAAAAACAAAATTAAACTTTAAAATCAATAGTTGCACTTTAAAAATAATCGCGGCTGGCCTTGATGGAAGTTAGGACAGGGGGATAAGAATTCGATAACCCATCCTGTTCAAGATAACTGATAGTTGTCCTATTATTATTGGCTCCTTCAAGGAAGAAACATATTAGTCGTATATAACTGAATTGACTGTTAAACTGGATGACACAGGATTCGTTTTGATCCACGATAATGCATCCAATCATAATAATATAGCTTCATTTAATAATCAAATCGAAAATTTGCCTCCTTATAGGCCATTTTTGAACCCCGTCGAAAGTGATTAGCAAAATTAAAAATGGAGTAAGGACTAATGTTTTCTCAGCTCATGGATTTAGTATAAAAAATCAATATTTGCACTTTACAAATCAATAATCATGACTGACTTTGAAGGGCCTTGTATGGAAGAAATTCAAATAGAATTTTGGATTTTCTCCAGGTATAAGTTGCATGTCGGCTTGAGGAAGGTTGGAGTAATAGTGAACCTATTTATAAAGATGAATATGCTTACGGTATATGGACGAACAAGAAATGAGGTAATTCACGAATAGACAAATGAATCTATAGCAATGCCCCAACAAAGCGAGGTCCCAATATTTCTTTAATTTTGGAGAGACGGAATTTTGTAATTTTTATTATTATTGGCTCTGTTGGGCTAGAACTGATTTCTAGACCCAAACTTATAATTATGACTGAAACGTGTAGGTACACAACATGCAAAAAGCAAGAAAAAGCAGTTAAATATCAAAAATTACACCAAATAAACAATAGTAATTAAAGGAAAAAACAACAAAAACCTAAACACAGAAATTAAATAAAACTATCCAAAAGCAAGAAGTGATGCAAAAGTAGAACTCAAAAATAACCAAATAAACACAGAGTTACTAAAAACAAACTCGAATAACTTAAAAGACGATAAAAACAGTAAAACATTCCAGAAAAACCCTGAACATTCTATAAAGATGGCGATGACCATCACAAAAGTCATCTAGAACAACAAAAGTTAGGGAAAATAAATAAATTAGTATTAAAAATAAAAAATCTTAAAAAGAAATTCATAAAACATCAGTTAAAAATAAAAATAAAATTAAAATTAACATGGAATGTTCTGGAACCGTTCCAAATCCATCATGGACGTCGAATTAACAGAAAATAATTAAAAAAATAAAAATTTAAAAATAAAAACAAAAATTATGGCACAAAAATTGTCATTAAAAATAGCAAAATCGTAAAATAGAAAATTCTGGAATAAAAAGAATTCGAGTTTGTTTTAATGCATCAATACATACACGTGTACTAAATAGGTATATATACTGACACGTTTCAGTCACACTAAATCACTTTTATGCCAATATTTTGCTGAAGAATTTTTTGGAAAATTATTAGTAAGCCCTTTGATTTAATGTAATTTTTTGCTATGTAATCATGTTAATATCAATTTTTCGTTCATTAAAAATATCATTAAGATTTTATGCTTTAGTAATTCCCGACGGATCAGCGGCGTCCGAGTACGTCTCTGATCGGTCCTGCGTATAATTCTTAAATTCTATTTCTCATGCACACATGCATTATCATTATCTATAAAACCCTTTTTTTGTTCGGGTCAGCCAGAGGTCGAACTACTTCATGGTCCTGCCATGGAGTTAGGTCGAGGAAACCCCCCGCCTGACTCTTTGTATTTATGTAAGGTCGACCGTAGATGGTTGACTCAACACTCAACACTAAGGTTTGTGGAAGTGGTCACAGTGAGGCCATGGAAGCAATATTCTTCCCGACCTTCTATGTAGCACATAATTAAATTCAACATTTAAAATCCTTACAACACAAATCTACCCTAAGGTTGGTAAATTGAGTAGATCTCATACCTAAAATTCAACAAATCACACTTAGTACAGACAGTCGCATTCCAAAAAATTGACTCCGCCCATACATTGTCGGACCTAGATAAATTTTCTGAATAAAGTAAAGAATTTTCATAATGATTTAGTCAGTAACGAAGGTTCGAAAATGTGTCGGTGGGGTTCGGATTTTTCATTAAATGCAATTAACTGAATACGAATCACACACCTTTAGAACATTGAATCCCGTCATAATTTTATGAAGTGTTGAAGAATATTTATAGTTTTGGCCTTTCAAAAGGGATGGTTACGGATAAATTTGTCAAAAAAGATGCGAGTCATAAGTAGCTGTGGATAAATGTTGTTGCAGAAATAGATAGAAATTTTTCCGAATTATAGTTGATTAGAGACCTAAATAAAAGAATGCGAGAGTACGTTAGACCTAAATATGTCAATTTTGATCGTAAGAGTATGAATTATAAACTGTCATGGGAAAAATTTGCTTACAAAGACATAAATTACAGATCGTTGTATAAAAATTTTTATTAAAATATAATAAGTAGATATGAATTGTTAGCATAAACATCAACTGCAAATTTTAATTGTAAGATCAAAAAAATTTTTTAAATATAAAATATAAATTTCATCTATAAAATTTAAATTTCAGTTACGAAAGTAAAAACTTCAATCAAAAAATTTGAATTATAAATTATATATATAAAGTATAAAGTATAAAATAACTTATAATGGGTTATAATCCAGCTGGATAAGAAAATCATACAACATGAAAAGCCATGGAAACTTCCCATAAAGTAGGTGATCTCATATTGAGAATTTAAAGCAAAATTTTAGTTAAATTAAGAATTATGAATATCCATAAAATAAATATAATCATGCTTATTATTACCACTACCATTGTTACTATTAGTCGTACAGTCATTAGTGTTATCATCATTATGGTTATTATTATTATTGTTAGTATTATTATTATCGTCTTCACTATGAATTTTACTTAGTAATATTATCATTATTATTGTTATCATCATCATCAACACTGTTATCATCATTACTAGGATCGCCACCCCACTATTATTATCATTATTATTATTATTATTATATTGCTCATAAAAATAAGTTATAAATGCTCATATGATCGTTTACAATTAGGTATCACGATATCATTATTCTTACTATTAGGATTATTATTATTATCATTAGTATTAGTATTATTATTATTATCACCATTGTTATCATTATTATTATTATTATTATATGGGTATTTTTATTATTAGTATTATTATTATTAATATTATTATTCTTATTGCCATTCTTAGTATTAGGATTATTATTGACATTATTATTACCATTACTCTTGTTGTCCTTACCACTATTACTACTGTTAACCTTATTATTATTTTATTAATATTATTGATGTTGCTATTATTGTTGATAGGTTACCATTCACCAAAAATCAAAATTTGATCGAAATATCGATTTAAGGTTTTTCCCCATAGCTAAATTTAGCATCAACCTGTTGCTCCAATGAAAACGAACATAACTTCCAAAAATCTAATTTTAGCAACACCCCCTCTCAATTCAGTTCTAGCAGCGACGAGGGTACTAACCAGCAGACGATCACCCGACTCCGGACCCGGTACGTTTGGTACCACATCCATCGGTGGAGTCAGGGACAGGACCTGGATTGTGCAGATCGAGTAATCCGGACGGGCCCCGAAGTAGATGCCCCGGCATGGGTGAAGGTGGAGCCGGAGAACAACCGGTTGCGGAAGGCACGCGATCAAGCGGCCTGGGACGTGGAAGTCGCCCAGATGCGACTCAAGAAGATCGAGTTGCAAATCCGGGCAGAAAGGGAGGGAGTGCCCCTGGAGGAGTTAGAGGAGGCCACGGTATCCCCGAGAAAAAGAGGGAGGCCCCGCAAACGCCAAGAGTGATTATCAGACTATAATTAACTTATTTTAGTCATTATATCTATAGCACTGCTATCTTCTAATGTGTATTATTTAAATAAAGGAAATTTTTCTTTTTTTGGAGTCTTGAAATTCATAGAGTAAATTGAATAAAGGCAATAAGGTCGTAACCTGGAAATGCTAACGTTAATTAATAATTTACATTTTCATTCTATTCGATATGAAGGAAACTGACAACTGTTGTGTTTTAATGTACAAGTTAATGGAAAATCTCCGGAAGGATCGGGAGCAGGCCCAACAACGTGCTGACGAGCTCCGGGTCCGAGTGGACAAATTGAAAGGAAAATGTCGGGAGTTCGAAGGGACCTGGTTTAGTCCCGAAGCTATGAAGAAGAAAACAGCCCAGATCCTCAGCTGCAAACGCTGGCCGCTCAGGACCAGATGGAGATCCGCGCTCTGAAACTGCAGGTGCGGGCGTTCGAAACCGAGCGGAATGAGCAGTTGGTGCAGGAGGCCGTGGCAAGGCAAATACGGCCCCTGACTGTTGAACTCGCGGCAATATATCCCCCGGCCGCCGAAAATAAGCCCAAAAGAAAACGGCTTGGACGAAACATCCGCGAAAAGTTAAAGAAAGCCAGACTGGCCGAGTACGAAAGACAAGCAGGTTCATCACAAACGTCTACGACGGGATTAACCGGCCCCACCAACCGGCCTAGTTGAACTTTTGTTCCGTGTTGTGTATTTCTGTAGTGTGTTTTCAACACCTTGTGGTACTAAAACAATATTTCTTTTGCTTGTTGTTAAAATAATGCACATTTTATAGCGTAAAAGTAATGTCTGATATATGTGATAATGGCCTGAGACTGAGAGTGTGTGCATAAGGTTGGGAAAACAATTTTGATAAGGGACCTGAGAAATCGGACACACACCTTCTATCGGTAGTCCGTGAACCCATGGAGTGCTCGACAATTACAGTGCCTTGATGCGCTCACTTTTTGCGAGTACTCAACCCTTGGTACAGTACCAACGTTGATTACTCAACGGGTACCAAGCGGAAAACAACGTTGCATGTTGGGTTACGCTGGTAACAGCACTAAAGAGCAAAATGTTTGATCATCAGTAACCCACCAGCTCTTTCAAGAAACATCACGTGTTTATAACTGAATTGACTGAAACTGGATGACAAAGGATTCATTTTGATCCACGAATCATAATCATAATATAACTTCATTTAATAATCAAATCGAACATTTGCCTCCTTATAGGCCATCTTTGAATCCCATCGAAAGTGATTAGCAGAATTAAAAATGGAGTAAGGACTAAAGTTTTCTCAGCTCATGAATTTAGTAAAGAACTTCAATGATAGATATACTACATTCAGGCCCGGTTTTAGGCATAGGCGACGTCGGCAGCAGCCTAGGGCGCCGATTTACAAGCGGGCGCCAAATAGTTCTGCTTTTTTTATCAAGTAAATTAAATATTTTATAAACTTACGGCACGATGATTCTAAAGATATTGATGGTACAGATTTATTGAACGAATCGATATTTATAGCTAGACATATTCCAAAAAACTTATTGCCGGAAGATGTACTTAATTATATTTGTAAAAATAATATAGTGGACAGCGTTCCAAATATATTTGTTGCTTTGCGAATTTTATTAACCCTACCAGTTTCTGTGGCAAGCGGTGAACGAAGCTTTTCGAAGCTTAAACAGATCAAAACATATATAAGATCTACAATGTCACAAGAACGGCTTGTGGGATTAGCAATATTGTCGATTGAACACGAAATGGCGCGTGATATAGATACGAAGTTGCTGCTTGAAGATTTCGCTAAACTAAAAGCACGAAAAATTAAATTTTAAATGGTTTTTGTTTTTATATATATTTTTGTGTAATAAATAAATGAAGTATAGTTATTTTATTTTCATTTACTTCTTTAATTATTGGGTTTGTTTCTAGACTAGAGGCGCCATTTTTTTAGTTTGCCTAGGGCGCCAAATACTCTAGCGTCGGGCCTGACTACATTATCTCAAGCAGTTAACGAGGACCTTCAAAGACCAGATTATAGTAACATATATATATGTCTTACTTCTTTTATGATAAAATCTAAAATATTTTAAAATATTTATACTAAATGAAAATAATGAGAATAAATCATTTAATTATAATAAATTTAACATAAAAATTTATATTAATATTAACACCAAAAACGAAACCTGGCTACACTTCAGAATTGCTACCCAAGTGTCTAGACTTCTTATCACAAATGGTTATACATTAAGTGTACAATTATGTAATTAAAAAGCAATTCGGAAATGACCCCATAAAACTTAATTTATGGTTATCAATTGCTCTTGCGAGTAATTAGAATACCAATCAAAAACTACGGGTAAACTGAACTACTCCCCCCCCCAGTGGATTTAATATACCGGATTTGATTGGACGAATATGTAGTGGAGTATATGTATCGAAAACAGTATCCTTTTGTTTTTGAAGAACTAATTCGCGATATAAGTTTGTTTTATCCTTTTAGTTAAATCGCCTGAATTGATGTATAGCTTACTATATTCATTAATATATGTATAATTGTGCAATTGTGTATTAATTATTTTAAAAAAATCCACTGGGGGGGGGGTGGTAGTTCAGTTTACCCAAAACTATTATATCATTAAACATTTTCATAATTTATTGAATAGCCATGTACATGATTCGTTTAATACAATAGTTAAATTTTATGTACTTACTTATTTCTGGATAAATTCTTTATAGTGTTTTATAATAGGATACAGTTCAGTCAACAATAGTTTGGTTCACATTTCTCCATTTAACATTATCATAATCTTGTAATGTGGATATTTTGTAACATTCAGTCTATAATTTAAATAGTAGCGATAAGATAAGATATTAATTTCTAAATTTTTGAATTCACTTATCATATCAATGTATTCAAGATTTTAAAATAATATAGTATAAATTAAAATCAATGATTCCAACATATTTGAAGATTACCAAAAAATAGAAACTAAATCAATGTTTTACATTTTAAAAAGTTTTCTTTTAAAATCTGTATATAAAAAACATTGAAATGAAAATTGAATTGATTAAATTTTTCACTTTTTACATTTTTGAAAAGGAGAAGAAATTTAAAATATTGGATTAAATAACTTACAATTGAATTCATTTTTATAGACATTTTGAATTCCTTTCACTCAGATAAAGTTTAAACAAACGAAAAATTAATTTTAATTAAAACACATTTCTATATAGATTATAGGCTTGAAGCTATTTAAATAGTATTGTAAAATAATTTTGAAAAATATGTACGCAAAATATTACCTTTTAAAATATTATTGAATATTAGGCAAACTGTATAATTTTGTAACTTTTTTACAGTTAAAAAATAAATCACTTCAATAAATTATGAACTTTTCACTTTTAAACATGGCCAGATGCCACGCAAAGTTAGGCGGTGCCGCGTTAGCTGCGTCAATTTTCTATAGTTTTTCACATTTAATTAATTTTTTTAATATTTTTTAAATATGGAATTAAGTCACTAGATTGAATATAAACGTAGTTAATCGTTTTTCTGCGATTCACAAATTTCAAATAATTTAAGTAACGATTTAGACTGATATTTTTTTTAAATATTCGAATTTTATATTAATTATATAATTTGGAAATAGCGTGTTAGATTTAATGAATATTAATGGAATATTAATGTTACTGGCGACCACGCCGAAACCGCAGGTCTGACGAGATCACAGCACAGACTGAAAATTTTGGAATCTTTGCCAAAGAATATTGAAGATTCACTGTATCCAGTGATAAAGAAGTTTTTTGGAGGAAATGAAGAGAATGTAAAGGACTGGCTTGTATATATTAAAGAATTTGTGACGATAAATTCGCTCAATTTTGAAGCAGCGTTCGATTTGTTATTTTTTGGAGACGTAGAATAGTTATGAATGGCCTTTAAGGAAGAAGAAAAGGCTCTGGCCTCAACAGGTAAAATGTGGGTTTATTTTTAAAATATGTAAGATCCAAAAGCTTTTTACAAAATATCGAAGACATTACTGTGATAAAACAGAGATCGGACGAATTTGTTCGAAAATTTTGTAATCTGAGTGAGAAAATTAGTGCATGAATTTTTTTCCGCAAATTAAACGGACGACATGATTGTCAAGGATATTGTAACAAGACGTATATATTCTAAAAACGTTAAGAATGTAATTGAAATGAATCTAGAAATATCTCTTACAGAAATAGAGAAAATAAATGTAAATATATCCTTGAGGCCAAGGAATGAAATCAGACAATAAAATTATTCGAAGACTATGAATCTGTTGGTAATTTTGAGATGTTGGTAAAGACAGCACAAAAACTGACTGAATATAACGATATTGAACATGAATTTTAAGATTCTGCATTGAATCGATGCTGCAAATGAAAACGCTTTTTTGACGAGCACAATAACTTGAGAAGGGAGCAATTGACTCCTATATTACTCTTCAAGCAGAAGTGTTTTGATGTCGCGTTTAAGGTAATCTTTATTGTACTAAAAGAATGTTTTGAAAAATTTGATGTCACAATTTGACCATTCAAGTTTCTATTTAATAACGACGGAGAAGGAATGATTGAGCAAATAGTATAAAAATTACTCCTGCGATGATATGGAGAAGGCTTTAAGCGATGAAGATGAGAGAGATATTTCTTCATCTGAAATTTCAATGGAGATACACTCACTTTAACAGCGTTGATATTGATGGAAAACCAGACGTTTTTTCATGAAAATAAGTTCGTTGAATATTCCACGAATGTAGCTGTGGTACTTTGAATACTGCTTACTATTCCTGTCACTAGAAACAGGGGAACGATCCTTCTCAAAATATAAAATTATAAAAAACCTTTTGAGATCGATAATGAGCCAGGACCATTTGAATGGTCTTGCAATCCTTTCAATCAAAAATGAAGAGACTGAAAGTTTAAATTTGGACAATATTGGGACAATATAATATATAATAATTATGTTAAAACAATGTCACCCAACTACCTTTGATGGCAGAAAATTGTTCGAATATGTCGTTGAAGCAAAGTCTTAGCAACTTTTTATGTTTCATGCAGAATATTTTTTTTATTGAGAAATAATCTGCAACTATAATTAAGTAATACTGTCAAAAAACTTCAGAAATAAATAGTTTCAAATGATTTGTTGTTAAACTTGATGTCATATACCATGTTTCGGCAAAAAAATAGAAGAGAGTTGCATTTCTGTGTAGAATTACTGGGGAATGAACTGCTGAAAATTAGAAAGATTTTAATTATCTAGTGGGTGTCATTTAGTTTGTGTACAGTTACGTTGTGTAGAAAAATCACGTTTACAGAATTTTTATTGAACCTAAGATTGACGCGTGACGCTTTCCAAGAATTATCAGAATTAAGTTTGAACTTAACATGTACATGTACAAGGAAAGTAAGAAAATAAAATACTGTTACAAGTTTGGAAAAATAGAAGACAGAACTTTTGGCACTATTATAAATGTGCTGTTGGGGGTGTACGTGATTTTCTAAATTTTTGATCGCTAAACTGTTTCTTCAATTGAACTTTCACGATATCTTTGTATCAATCGGTTGGTTATTTTTTTTCTGCTTGCTTTCTTTAATCCTTGTAATACTATTTCTCAACTTGTATAGTTTTCTCCAAATATTTCGTCTATTTTACTTCTGTCTCTCTTCTAGGTTTCATTCCTTTTCTTCACTTGTTTCTCTCCATTTTAAAGATTGTTATTTCTTGGCACTTAGAGATAATCTCAATGTTGTTTTCGTTTTCTTTTTTTCAATCTCCGCAATTTACACTTATTCTTGTAATTTCAGACAGCGGTCGAGATATGCAATTTTATTTCATTTTTCATTTTTCTGACTATCCCAGTTATTCTTTATCTAGTTTGTTTTCTCTTTACAATTTGTACTTGTTTGTTAATAATGACCTCGTCGTAATTAATTGTTTGATTTTATTAATTTTTGCCATTTTCTTTCCATTTTTAAATTTCTTCCACTCATTCCTACTTTCAAAATTCTGGAGCAACCTACCATTTATTTTGTATATTTTTCTCTCACTCATTTTGTTCACTTTAATAATAATTGTATAATTTTATTATTTTGGTATCCTCAACAATATAATATTTTTAATAAAAAATATTTTTATTACATTTAATTTTCTATTTTTTTGGTTGTGGTTAAAATAAGAAGTGCATTATCCTAATTGCTTGATGTTATCAAGAGACAAATTTAATTTAGTTAAAACAAATAATTTACTTTAAATTATAATTGGAAGAAATAGAAAATCAAAAGAATATTGTATTTATCAATACATAAAATATAAGATTTGTCATGCCAAATTTTATGTCCAAATTTTGCAATTATTTGGTTTTGAAATAAATCCCAAGGTACTCAAGGTATTCAATTGAATCTTTTAATTAATTAGCGCACTGTATAAAATTTCGATGTTTTATAAATGTATATTAATCATCAGAAAATAAATCTTAAAACATTCGAAATTTTGATTTCAAGTTTTTCATCAAGTTGCAGATATTCTCATCTATTTGTTTTAAGAAGATAAAACTTTTAATCACTAAGCAATTAAATTTTGGTGCGAAAGGATGTCTAAAATATGAACAAAAATGACAAAGTGGCTAAATTCAAGTTAGAACATGACGAAGACGTATGATGACGTAACATGGCAAGAACTGTGAACAACTACTAACAAGTTGAAACAAGACTCGGGGAAGTCAATGTATGAACAAAATCCATGCCCAAATAACAATATGGCAAAACTGTCAAGTTGCTGATATTTCTTGACAAAGTTTCAATCCGTTTGTCAAAATTTTACCGTTACTTTCAAACATACTTTTCATATAATATTGATAAAGCATTTTATTTTACTGAATTTAAGCACTTAAGGTTTGCAGACTTTTAAGAAAATTAAATAGTTTTTTTCAGGAAGTTTACTTAAGGTAATTTTGTTTACTTTAGAAATTGGCTGACATCATGAAAACAAAATCTAAATTGAAATAAGTTCAATATTTTTTAATTTCAATTACAGGTTAAAATACGTTGACTGAAAGATAATGTCTAAGATGACGGAATACCATTAAAAGAATTCATAATAACCCCAATTCGGTGAAACATTACATGGTGCCCAACATTGTTTGTACATATCCCGTGATAAATATCAAATTGATCAAGACACTTGCACTTAACATGCATTGTACAATGGTTTATACCAGGGGTGGCCAACCTTTTTGGTAAAAGGGCCATTACAATATTTTTGAATAATGCGGCGGGCCGCAGGTTTGAAAGGCGTAAATTTTTAACTAATGCTTCTGTGCTTTATTTAGTTTGTATTTTAGGAGTAATTGATTTTTATAGTTTGTATTGTAATTATTAACTATATATTCTTTGTGTTGCATTTATTACATTTTTTGTATTATATCGTATTTTAAAAAGTTTTTATTATATTTTCAAAATATTAAAGCATGCGGGCCGCCAATTGATGACCCGCGGGCCGCCGGTTGGCCACTCCTGGTTTATACAGAGGTCTTTAGTATTACCCGAAAACCTGCATTGCGTCTTTAAAAAGAGTTTCACACTTCTTCAGTTCCAAAATAAACATGGTACTGAAAATATTATTATTCACATCACATAGATATTTAATGTGAAAGTTAAGTGGAAATCCGAAACCATCACAAAATAAGTATTCACTGGATTATTTAGGTTTCATAATTTATTTGGTGAATACATCTATTGAAAAATCACAATATAAATAATGTGAATATTTTTTTTGAGATGAACTAATTTTAAGTAAAATAATTTCTTAAAAGTAAATTTTGATTGGATGATTCATGTTGCCATTGACAACAAAATATCAAATATGCTCTACAAATGTAATAATAATTACTGAGATCCTCTAATGGTAGTATTAATATCCTTAATAATTTTATCAAAGTTTTCTCTTTTTTTGAGTAATTCTATCTCCATTAGAACTTCTTATATCTGACATCCACATTCCTGTTCAATGAAGATTGGATATTCACCATCTTCAATGAGTATTTCTTTTTTCAATGGACATTCCTTCTTTTTATGCATTTCGTTTTTTAGTGTTCATTTTCTTCTTGTCAATGAATATTCCAATTCTTCAATAAATATTTCCTTCTTCAATTAGTTTTTCTAGTTTAATGAGCTTTCACAAGAGAATTCGTATGAGTATTCCCTGAGGGAATTTCATTCTTTCGTAATTCCTTCACTGAAAATTTTCTTTCAAAAGTATTTGCATTTACAGGAGAGTAATTTCTTCACTGATTAAAATTATCCAATTTTTTAATTCTACCTAAATAGTTTTATAAATTTAAAATATATTTAAAGGCTTCAGGGGAGATTGTAAATTAAATGATAATTTTTAATGAAAATATTTCTGAATTTTTTTTGTATTATTAAAATAAACCTTGTTCGCTTTTTAATTTAATTCATGTTTCTTTATATATAAAAGGGTATGATATTTAAATATATATTTTAATATATTGTTAGTAGTATAAAGTGATGATTTCTTGGTAGCAGTATTAATTAAATTTTAAACAATTAAATGATAATTTAAGCCTTTTGCTGCGACTATATTTAATACAAACCAAAAAAAAACTAAAGATAGTCCTTGTCAATTTTTTCATTTGTATTAAATATATTATTCGGAGCAAAAGGCTTAAATTATCATTTAATTGTTTATATTGCTAGTAATTATGAATATTGGTAAAATTCTACTTCATTATAAACATAATTATATTTGAATTGAATTGTACGACTAGTACATGGTCTATAAATTTTTTTGTAGTTTATTGTTTATCTAAAGTTGTTTAATTTTTATTTAGACTTCAATATAATAATATATAATAATATAATATACCAATAGTGTTATAATGAAAATTTCTGAGATATACAGTCATATACTGTCCAAATAATGATTAAATGGTTAATGCTACATGTAGTAGATACGTTTATTTTACCCTCGTGATCAGCTTTGATTTAAAAAAAATTGTTAATTAATCTTAATTAATTAATACTCCACTTATTTTTATAAATCATTTCAAAATAGATTTATGTTAATAAATTTTATTTTGCATAAAATTTTGAAAAAATTTTAAATATGAAAATTTGACATGTCAATGCATATGTAAAACTGTTTAGATAATTTATAATTTATAGTATAATATTAAAACTCAAAGTTAATTAATTTCTGAACAGTAATTTAATAAGAAATTATAATATAATGATAATAATAAAAAACATCAGAATAACATCATTTGTTGTTTATTAAAACAATAAATTCAGAATTTCAGCTTGTAAATTTCTAAAATTTGATTGGTCAATATTTACATGACAATTTTATACAAAAAAATCTTTTTTGAAATATGTCTTCAGCTTTCACAGAAATCAACGATAAAGTTCAACAGATTTACACAATTACAGTGTCAATAATAACAGGACTGGGATTTATTAACAATACAATGTTTCTGATCGTGTTGATCATGAAGCGGATCAGATCTAGGTATACTAGATATATTCTGATCAATCAATCCCTTGCTGATATCAGCATCTGTTTTTTGTCAGCCATTGCCGTGGTCATTCCTGAAAATATCAATACTAGAGATTACGTCCTGGATTATTTGATATGCATTATATGGACAGATCAAGACTGTATATGGTATGTTGTTATGGTTGGTATCTACAATTTAGTTTTCACCGCGGCCGACCGATATTGGGCAGTAGTTAAACCTCAGAATTACAACATAAATGTTACAAGGAAAATCATTCTATCTTTCATTTTCATATACATTTGGCCTTTGGCTGTCATCTATATTGGTTTTCCTGAGACTAGATTCATCAATCAAACCTGCTTAACTGATATCGATGAATCCGACATAACTTTGGTATCTTATTTTAAATTTTACTCAATCTTTTATGTCATGGTCCAATATTTTATTCCAGCTGGAATAATGATTGGGCTGTATTCAAGAATTTACTGGGTCATTTCTAAGCTTAAAAGTAATAATGGGGAATTGAAAGAAGCAAGTAGAGCTTTAACGAAGACCACGATGATATTAGTAATCATCTTCATAATTACATATGTTTATGATTCCGTTTATTATTTATTAGGATACATTGGGGTGACACAGTATGTGGTGAATTCACCCTTACAGATTGTTGGACTTTCCCTTTCTACAATTAATAGTATTACCAATCCTGTAGTCTATATTATAACATTAAAGTCATTCCGTACTTTATATTTTACAATATGGTTCAGATGTAAGTGGCGGAAGCCAAAAATTGCAAATCTGAGCCGTATGGAGATTTCTCAAATCTAAAGATCCTTGTTGAATGAAATAGTTGAAATAAAAAAACATTTTTAATTGTAATAGTATATTCTTTTTATATTCATTTATATTCTTTATGTTTTAATTTTTTATCATTAAAATACTTTCGGTTCACTTTGATCTGTTAATTATCATTTCGTCAGTATTAATTCTTTGAGAATCTGACACCTTGATCAGGGTTGGGTTCAAGTATGTGAAATTATTAGTTTTACTAAAAATATACAAGAATATTAGTAATTAACACATCCACTGCGCACGCCTTAGCCTATACGGCCATTCCATGCGCAGTGAATGTGTTAAGGAAAAGTGAAAAATTATGTCTAAAAATGTACACCAAGATAGAATATGTCCTTGCACCCTCAAAACTTTTGAGAACCAAATCGCACTCACCCAAAAAAATTAAACTTCAATTTATTATTTAATTTCATATATTATTTTAATTATAAAGATTTCAATAAAAAAAGATAATATACTTACAATATATACTTACAATTTTTATACAATTCACTTGTTTTTACTATTCACTTGTTTTTACAACACTATTTTTATACTATTTTTAAACAAAATTTGTGACCACAGTAACAAAAATTCATATCATAAATTGCAAGCATGCTTCTGCAAAATTTTGAATTTCGTTTGCAATTTTTTAAATTTTTTCTCGGTAATTGGGGGAAGGCATACTTTGGTAAAATATTTGAATTTCGTATGTGATTGTTTACTTAGCTTTTCATTTCTTTGTTAATAGCCGGTAGAATAGAAATGGTTCGCGCTAACCGGTGCTAACTGGCTGAATCCCACCACTGCCTAAAACTAATGATGCTTTAACTTAATTTATTAAAATGAACGATAACCTTTTTAGGTATTGTCACTATAATGAAAGTTTGTTTTTCCAGTAAATGTCAATTACAAAATCAAAAAACTAAAGGAAACAATTTGATATAAAAATAAAAGTAAAATAGTCTTATAAGAATAATTTTCTATGTAATTCTTTTTTCTTATTCCTTTTAGATTAAGTGTTCATATATGCCAGTGGTTCAGTGTTTCGCGAAAAGAAAATGACATTTTATCTTTAAATTTGTATTTAAGATACATATCATCAAAAACCTCAATTAATTTTTTTATAAGATGAAGGCCGTTACACAGATATATAAACATACAAATATAAAAGTGTTTTTATTGCTTGTTATTGTTGCGCGTGGTATTTTCTTTGCTTATAAAAAGGCATTGTTTACGTTTACGACATATTTATAGTAATTTGTGATTGGTCACTCATTGTGGGCAAGTATTTTTTTGTCAGTGTTCCGCGTAAAAAAAATCATGTGAATGGTGTTCCACGCTTTTATATTAATTGAGAACCACTGATATATGCAAATGCATGCATCTGTTGTTATAATGATGATTAAAGTTAACAATTCATACATAACAAATTTCGATTTTTCCGTTCAAAATATTTAAAATGCCGTTTAGATTTTACAAATGTACAATTCAACTTAACCTTTTTTTAAAGATTTTGTGTATTCTGAATATTAAATAAATAATAATCTGAATTTTGAGTACGGGTGTAAAATAATTATTGTAAATAAGGTAAGATTGATATTTTATAATATTTTAATGAAGAGTTTGGTGACGAACGTAATTTAATATTAGATCTCGTGCAGAATACTATCTCGAGTAACAGACTTAAAGAAGAGTTAATTATAAGAAAAAAAGGCGTGTGATATATTCTGAAATTTTAATTTATTTATTTAATGACAAGACCTCATGTGGTTCTAAAGAAGATTACACCATTTTTCAAAAGATCAATAATACTGCTATTACAAAATATATCATAGAAACTGTAGATATAGAAATTGTATTAGATGTTTGGTTGTAAGTATCTGGTTGACCTTTTAGATTTTGACAAGAATATAAGAAATATTTTACTTGCTGAATTAAGAAGAGCTTATTATAAGCAAATACTTGATGAATAAAGTTTGATGAATAAATGAATCCAAAGAGGATTTCATAAGATCAGTTCAACTATTCTTCAATGAAAAGAATGTTATTTCTCTTTTCTCTCTCTTTCCTTTTCATTTTTTATCTCTTTTCAATGGTAAATTACTGGGCGAAGTGCCTGAAAGTAAGTATGGTTACATAAAAAAATGAATCTCTGCGTTCACATATTTAGCTCACTTGTTGTAATTAAAAAATTTGTAAAAATGGTGTAGCATGACCAAAAACATTTGCGAAAGACATTATCAGTGTACAGTCTATCCTACAATGTAGTGGTTCATTGACGGTCTACATGTGGAAAGACCATCCAGCTGAGAAGCCACACAGGATTTTGCATGAAAAAGTACAAGTTCTGTTGAGACTAGTGATTGCAAAACTTAAATTCGGAAAAACCGGAAAACTGGAAACCGTGAGATGCTCCAGAGTAAAGCAAAAAACCGAATTTTCAAAAGCAAAACCGGTATTTTCGGTTTTTAAACTGCATTAAATATTATAAAAAGTAACCATAAACCATTTTTTAAGTTCAATTAACAATAAATATCAAAGTGTCAGTAGTCTGTCAATTGTCGGTTAAACGTGCATTTCATGTCAATGCCAACCCCTAGTGAACAGAAAACTGGAAAACCGGAAACCACCGGCATTTATCTAACAAAAAGTGCATTATCTGGAGCACTGCCGTCCTAGTCTGATCATGGTAAGTAGAACCCAGAAGAACTTGACACAAGGGCAGTCTCAAGCTCTGTATCAGGTCTACATAACTCGCGACTCGCATATCTGGATTCATGACTGTCGAGCAAAACGACATGGTTCCAGCCCACCACCCGATGTCAGGTGTTCATCGTTGGCGACTTCCCAACCCCGATCAAGCCCAACAAAACTCTCGTAGATTTGAGCACGTCTTCTGCAGTGCCGGTGGTTCAGATGTCGCTTAAACGATAGTAGCGTTGATGCGTTATGCTTCCTAAGGTGTCATTTTAATTACAATATTAAAAATTAATAAATAGTTATTTTTATTGTTGCTTTTACTTATAAGTTTTATTAATGAATTGAATTCTAAATTTTTTATGTTGATTTTTATATAATTAATAAAAAAAACAAATCATTAGTGATTGAAGTTATTTTATTTGATTCATTTAATAATTTATAATATTTTTTATTATTCCGTCATTAGCTAATATATGTGTTAAAAAAAACCGGTTTTGATGAATTTAAAAAACCTAAACCCGTTTTTGGATTTTTGGCCAAAATTGCAATCACGAATCGACATGTTTATAATACCCATTTCAAAAATTTATTTTTAAAAATGACATTTTAAAATCATTAAATTAAAAATGTTACAGATCACTGAAATTAAAAAATTATTTAAACAATTTTTATCTGTTTCATTTTATATATAACATTTCATTTTTATTATACTATAGATCAAATAATTTATTCTCGGAGTAACAAAATCTTGGTTTATTATCATAATGAAAAAATGACTTTGTTTGAAATATTTATTAGTCTAAATTTAAAATTGTAAAATTAATTAAATGAATAATAACAATACTAATACTAATACTAATACTAATACTAATACTAATACCAATACAAATAATAATAATAATAATAATAATAATAATAATAATAATAATAATAATAATAATAATAATTGTTTAAATTTAAGACACATCAGAAGAATTTCACTGTAATTAATATCACAAGCTTTATTTGTACAAAACCATGTATTGTGTCCAATAACTTGAGATTGAGCCACGATTGAATTTAAAACATTGGGCAATTGTTCAACACTTCGTCTAATAAACATTGGAGTTGTGTTGATCTTTTTAAGAGCTCGATTGAATAGAATATCATATTCATAAGTTAGCAAGTTTATCTTTTTATCGCTAATGTCATAAATGATTTCAGATAATCCACGAATATCTTTAAATCTTTGGGGAAATGTCATAAAAATATCTTGGAGTTCCTCTTCTGTCATTTCATGATTTACAGAATTTAAGTCGTTGATTTCCAATCGTTTTGATAAACTTCCATTATTAATCTTCGCTATATTGCTCATTGAAATACGACATTTCAACCATTCATTATCATCCATATTTCAGCCAAGAACACAAAAAATTCCAATCGAGTTCAAATCAATTCATTTAACAAACCAAAACTTAGAATTCAAAATCCCTTCCAATGGTACAATTCCAGAAAAATACATATATATCCATTGATTCAGCCAAACAATTTTCTAAACTCTAATATAAAAATTACAAACTAAAAGTAAAAACCTACTTCTCGCGTCTGTTTGCGCACACCAACAAAATTCAATCTAATCATACCGCGCACACAGACGCGACACAAAAAATGCCAAACAAACTGCCAGTCAGAGGCAATTCCCCTCTGACTGGTCGAAACAATAATACTTTCAGCTAATCTGATGATGACTGTTTATAGTCTTGGCCTGAGCATGGGGGTCCTGTCAGCATTACAAATAAAGGACACATTAATCATTCCTATCAACCAACCTAATCTGACTGTAGATTCGATAGTCAATTTTACATTTGATCGTTGTTGAAAAATTTGTTTATTCTATACATGTTATTGTTTTGTTATTGATAAAAATGTATTTGTAAATGTTAATTTCAGAAATTCCAATAAATTAAGGCCTTTTTGAATTTACTGTGTAATAAATAATTATTACGAATTTCAACATTATTAATATTGTATTTTCTCTTTTATATGTCTAACATACTTTTTACATTTTAGAAGTCATTCAGAGCATTCTGTACAGAGATTAGGCGTTGTATCAAGATTTGAATAAGCAATTTCGACTGTACCAAAGAATTCGCATTAAGTGACCTCAGACAATAATAACCTCTGGGTATTACATGTTCCTATAAAAGGTCAGCCTATGTCTAAATATCAGCGACCAAGAGCAATATCAAGTGACTCTCAGCTTTAAGTAAAATATATTTTATTACAATATAAAATAATTGTGTAATTTATTTGATATAAAATGACTTAGTTGGATCCAAAGAAACTTTTCTGGCGAACCTTATTATAAACTATATTGGAAATACTGACTATTATATGGAAATTTGGACTGAAAAAGTTGAGCACTGAAAGACACTAATTTCGGTTACTTATAATCTCTTGAATTATCTGTTTCCTAACTAATTTCTACATCCCAATGATTTGTCACAGCCTTTCATATTACTAATGAAAATAAATTCTAAAAGAATTCTTCCCATTGAATTCCAGTGGCGAATCCATAGAGGAGGGGCGATGCGTGCCCCCTCTTATATTATTTGGGAAAAAATTTCTTTAGCTATTTTTACTTGGCTTTGCAGCTCTTTATAAAGAAAGTATGCAATGTCAACAAAAGTGTTCAAATTTTAAGGTAGATATACACTGTTGTAAATTATATTTTGAAGTTCTTGGTCAACTTTGAGTATCATTCTTCTACTGTCTTAATTTATGCAATGTAACTATAAAATGACGCCATATATTTGTATCCTAATAGTCCAATTTACAATACTCACTACACAACTTTATTAAAATTCATATTACTCAATATAGACCTAATTCACTTCCGTTTTCAAACACCATGCTGTGTTAGTTAACAATTTTTAAATAATTGTGAATTATTTATTTATTATCAGTTTATAATAAAAAATATTTATAGATTGTTGTTATAATGAAGGATAATGAGTCTCAAAGAAAAAAAGTTTTACTATTTGTGGGCTTGCCTGCGGTTGCCACTAAAACCTAAAAATCACACCCCCCTTACTAGATGGTCTGGATCCGCCCTGTCCAATTCCACAATTTAAACTCTATTTCCTGTTTTGATTTGGTTTTATTATCTATGTGGTCTGTATTTTGTAAGAATAAGTGTAATTTTTTAGTAACTGAAGGTTAATATTTTAAAAATCAATTGTTCTTTTCTTTTTACATTTAGAATTTTATTGCCTTTTAGTGCCAATAGAAAATAACATAAACTGTCCAATACAACGAGAAAACCCAGATGATTTTTTAGAAAGGTTAACCTCTACCATAAGTTTAAACTCGATTACACATTTCGCTTATGTACTAGTGGGGGGAGTGTTTAATCCCAACAACTTCTCTGGGCGTATGCCTGCTTGTGTATACATATAGTGGTGGCGAAATTTAATTATACTTTTGAAAAACTTAAATATATAAATGTGCAATGAGCATTCAATGATTAAATCTTGATTTAACTATTCATTTTACTTATTTTGTTTTATAAAATCACTAAAAGTATCAATTGTTTAAATAATGTATTTTTTATGAACTTTTTAAAACTTTCTTTAAAATTTTAACGGCGAAATTTATTTATACATTTTTATAAAATGATGTGAAAATAAAATTATTTTATTTTTTAGATGATTCCGGATAATATACGTCAATTAGTGTTTGAAAAACGAAATTTAGGTTACACATATCAAAAGATTGCAGAGGAATGTGATTTAACAAAATCGACAGTTCAACTGATAATAACTAGAGAATTAAAAGTTCAACCAAGGAAAAGAGGGCCAAAATTAAAAATAAACAAAAGACAAAGTACCACTCTAAAAAGATTTATTTCAAATGAAAATCAGAAAGGAAACAAAGTCAACACAACCAAGATATTAAGTGGCACTCAACTAGAGATAAAACATAGAACGTTGCGTGATTGGCTTAAGAAGAATGATTTTAAATATGATAATGCCAGTATCCACAAATCCTCTTCAGTAGAACAATTTCTGAATAATCAAAGTTTCGAAACTCTACATTGGCCTGCAAAATCTCCAGACTTGAATTTAATGGAAAACATATGGAAAATGATATCGGATCTTGTCTATGAGGGTTTACAGCCTAAAAATAACAAAGATTTGGAACAAAAGATATGGCATGCAGTCGGTGAGATTAACCAGAGAAAAAGATTGGTGGTTGTGGATTTATTTAAAACATTTAGATGTAGATTAACTAAGGTCTTACGTTGTAACGGAAATATAATAAATTGATAAGGTTTTCTATTTCAATTCGCGAGGTATAAATAAATTTCGCCATTAAAATTTTAAACATATTTAAAAATGAGTCATATAAGTTACATTATTTAAATTATTGATACGTTTAGACACTTTATAAGACAAAATAAGTAAAAAGAATAGTTACATTAAGTTGTAATCACTGAATGGTCATAGCTCATTTATATATTTAAGTTTTTCATAAGTATAATTAAATTTCGCCACCACTATATGAATATATATATATATATATATATATATATATATATATATATATATATATATATATATATATATATATATATATATATATATATATATATATATTACATATGATATATACCTATATTTTAAAATCATATTTTCATAATTTAGATCAAAAATTAAATTAAATTTTATAATAAAATAAATTAAAACAGAAAATTAGAATGGGTTTACAATTAACTAAGCAAGCAGAAATAAAGATTTAATGGTGAAAATCGATAAATTTAATTTATTTAAAAATAAAACAAACTTTTAATATTTTATATTATATGAAATCAGAAAATTAATATAATAAATTAAAAAAATTCAAAAAATTCAAAATATAAATTGATATTAAATTGAACTTTTTGTAGTGCTTCTGACTTTCAAATCAATAAATATATTAATTTAATAATTAAATTTCAAATACATTAAATTAATTACATTAATAAAACATTGTTTTAATATTAATAAATATTCAACCATCTTCTTTCGGACATCGTCACCTTCGTTCAAGAAAATGTATACAAAACAATGGAATTTTATCAATTTACTGGAAGTCTATCTCTTCCGAAAATAGGTCATTTCAAGCAACCAATTGTTAGGGATATTTAAATAATTAATTTATAAATAAAATATATATTGTATTATAAGTAAAAGTATAATAAGTATAAATGCTGGCACGCATAATTAGCATTATTATTTAATTAATTAATTCGCCATTTAAATCGGGTGTTTTAATAATACCAGATTTAGGCAATAATTTGTATTTGTATTAAAAATAAATATTTGTAGATTATTAACTGGTTATTATTAATATGGCGACCCTGGCAATGATCAATAAAATGATCCCGGATATTTACGATGGCAGCGTCGATGTAGACGTTTTTATTGGAGAATGCAAGAGGTATTTCCAATTATGTGGACTAGAACAATCCAGTGAAAGTATGATGATCAAATGTTTGATCGCAAGAGAGTTGTTGCCAATTTATGAAGCAATAGAAGAAAATGAAATTTGTTTTGAAGACAGATTGAAAAAGGCTTCCAAGAAACCATCGACGTTGATAGGGGATTTTCTAACTCTCTGCAATTATGAAGAGAACGATGATAATGCCCTAGTATATTTCGAAAAAATCGAAAAGATGGTTGACCAAGTTCTTAAGCACAAATGGGACAAGAAAGAATTAATGTCATATTTTTTTGTCCATTGTATCAAAGACAAGGATACACACAAAGAAATAAAGATGAGAGATGCGATGAGCGTCGACGAAATAAAAGGAGTGATAAAGAAGGTCGATGATATAAACATTGAAGTATCCGGAATTTCAGTTTTGAATGGAAAGAAGGAAACGTTTGCGAGTATTGTCAAGACAAGACAAGGATTTGCCGATAGACAGAACCAAAGCAGAACTTTTACAAATTCACAACGAAGTGAACAAAGATATGATTCAACACCGAGGATGAAAGCCGATAATTTCCAGAACTGATTTCAACAAAGAGAAAGGCCGGTTAGAAGCAGACCAGTTATTACATGTTGAAATTGTCAGGAGGTGGGTCATATAAGTCGAGAATGTCAGAAACCAAGGGTTCAGAAATGCTTCCAATGTGGAAAAGAAGGGCACCAATCCAGAGAGTGCAATAAGAGAGCACAGAATGCAGAGATGAGATGTTTTGCGTGTAAAGATATTGGACACAACAGAAGAGAATGCCCATCAATATCGTGCTCAGGATGCGGTAGAAGAGGCCACCTACGAATCAGACAGACAGAAGATACGCAGACGAGTGGGGACCACCGAGGCGGACACAGGTAGCCGCGTTTCAGACTGATCAAGCCGACTACGACGAAAAGATTTCATGTCAAGACGAAGACTACCCAAACCAAGAAGCTCCATCGTTGGGCGAGATGATCGGAGGAATGAATTAATGGGTAATAATGACGATTGTGTATGACAGTATAATTGTATAAGTAGACATAAATATATTAATAGTATTAGTAGTAAAGTGAATAGTATACTTCCTTTTGTAAATAATGTATATAATGTAGAAAATATTAATAATAACGTGAATAGTATAAGTCCTTTAGTAGATAATTTAAATAAAGTAAATAATAAAATGTTGGATGAGAATAATGTAATTAGAAATAATTGTAGCAGTAGAATTGTAGGAAATATCGATATAGCTGAAAAAAATAATGAGCTAGAAACAAATTTTAAAAAGCGAATCAATGTGATATAATAGAAAGTGTAAAAAATAAAAAGTCGGAAAAAATAAAGTTACGGATTTAAATTAAAAACATGCTTAATTCGAATATGAATTCTAAAAAAGACAATTATTGATTTGATGTTTAAAATTGTGTCCGGGCCACATCAAAACGCTTCGCGGGCCACATTTGGCCCCCGGGCCACCGGTTGGCCATGGCTGATCTAGGTAATGAACGTGTTATTGCCTATGGTTCACATACGATGAGTAAACATGAAATATGATACTGTATCACGAGAAAGGAACTTTTAGCAATTTATTACTTTGCACAACATTTTAAGCACTATCTTTACGGCAAGCGATTCCAGCTAAGAACGGATCACAAGGCTATAACATTTATGATGACAACAAAAAAACCTATAACGGCACAATTTCAGACATGGATAAACTTCTTTAGTAGTTTAGATATGGATATTAAATATCGAAAAGAAATTGACCATTCGAACGCTGACGCGTTATCGAGAGATAAATGTGGGAGATGTACACAGTGTATGGAAATCCATGAAGATGCCAAGACAAAGAAAGTAAAAACAAGATTGTTGGCAATGACAGCCACTAAACATGGAATGCAATGGCAAAAAGGTAATGAAGAGATAGAACATATGAGAAAAGCAATTGATAAAAATGAGACTACAAGATTTAAAATCAACGAAGATTTAATTTTAACAATAGAAAATAAAATTTGGATTCCAAAAGTAAATAGAATAGAATTTGTCAAAGACATGCACAAAATGTTGTGTCACGCTGGATGCAAGAAGGTAATCGATTATATAAAAGTTAATTACGATATGGAGGAATTAAATACAATTGCGACTCAATATATTCAAAGTTGTGAAATATGCCAGAAACGAAAAGCATTGACAACAAAAACAAAAGAAAATATTGTAAAAACACAACTGGCTGAACCGTTTGAGGTTATAGCGATAGATTTTTGTGGACCTTTGCAGGCAAACATTCATGGAAAGAAATATCTTTTGGGAATTATAGATATGTGTAGTCGATACATTTCGTTGACAGCAGTAGCAAAGCAGGACGAAAAGACTACAGCGGATACTATTGTGAAATTCTGGATATTAAAATACGGGGCACCGAGAATTATTCATGTTGATTGTGGAAAAACATTTGAGTCTAACTTGATAAAAGAGTTGACTAAGAATCACAATATACAGCTACAATTTTCTAGCCCTTTTCATCATAAAACTAATGGTTTGATTGAAAGACAATTTCAAACAATACGAGATTTTATCAGTACATCATTAAGAGATAAACTCAAGAGAAATTGGGTTGAAGTGTTACCTGAAATTGAGTTTACTTTAAATGCTAACATTCAAAGCATAACTGGAAAGAGTCCATCAGAAGCAGTATTTGGTTTTCGGATATCTAGAGAATGGAACAATAATAAAAGAATATACAATGATAGAAGTAAAATAGTGGAGGAAGTGCAATCAAAACAAAGAAATTTAAATTATAAAAATGAGAACCGAATACACCGAGAATTCGATATAAATGAAGATGTTTTAGTTAAAGTAGATTTGAGAAAAAAAGGAGGAGGAACGATATACAGGACCTTTTGTAATTGTTAGAAAGATCCATGCAAATTGTTATGAATTACGAGACAGAGATGGGAAAATTATAATTCGCAATGTTGAATGGCTAAAACCTTTTAAACAGGGAGATGTTAGGGATATTTAAATAATTAATTTATAAATAAAATATATATTGTATTATAAGTAAAAGTATAATAAGTATAAATGCTGGCACGCATAATTAACATTATTATTTAATTAATTAATTCGCCATTTAAATCGGGTGTTTTAATAATATCAGATTTAGGCAATAATTTGTATTTTTATTAAAAATAAATATATGTAGATTATTATTAATACCAATATTGCAACATTCGAAACTTCAGCTCGTCAAACAGGCCACTGGATCACTTTTATATGGAATTCGTTATGGCAACAACATCAATTTTCATATTCTCCATATGCTCGTACACCGTCAAGATTGAAAGTTATATAAAATGAAAATACCAGACACACTGTATACGAAGATGTGGAATTCAATAAATATATTGTTCCTACACTTCTATTAAAAATAATTCTTCGAAATCAATGACAGAAAAAATATCCAAACTTTATAAAATTTTTCAACAATTTTCATTATTAAAGAATTCAATGCCATCTCAAATTATTTAATTTTGTTTATATTGCCGTTTTAGTTTCATTCATGAAAAAGTCCTTGCTATTTTTCAAATTAGACCACCAAATAAAACAAACATTTAAATATTTAAATATTAATTAAACATAAAATAAATAAAATTAAAAAAGAAATTTAACCATTTTAAGGTATAAGTTTTTAAAAATATAATTTGTTAACGGTTACATTTTTGAAATATGAAAATTTCAATATTTTTTCTCAATTTAATTTTTGATTTTTTTCTTCGTAGAGGATTTTGCAAAACATTTTAATGTTTTTATAGAGAATTAGTTTAACATAACATGCTGTTTCATGGGATGATGAGATTGCACTTTTCATTTCTTAGAGTTTTTGAAAGGTAAAAGAAATATTAACTTCTTCAATTGTTCTAATGTATCATTGCGATATACTGACTTGTAACATAAATACCTGCTAAATTCAGACATGATAATCATTGATAAAAAATCATGCTTTTGAAATTTGAAGCTCGTTTGTTGAATACACGATAAATGTCCCTCCATAACATTAGTCAGGACCACCTTAAACAAAGAGACGTTCTAAGCAAAGCATAAATTTTACACCGTGATTTCCATTTCGCAGTCGACTCCACTACACAACCAGAAGAGGAACATCTAAGAATATTTTACTAACTATTTAGTATTAATTATTATTTTAACTATAAAGTAAGTCCTGGGATAATTGAATATTTGGAAAATGGTAAAAAAATATTTGTAATTAGAAATTTCTTTTTTGCATACAGATTTTCTTCTCAACGTTTCCGTTCATCAAATATAAGTGTAATTTACTAAAAAAATAAATAAATAACAAATGCTTCATTTTTAAAAAGAGTTATTTTTACTAAAACACTTCTTGTTTTATTACTTGAGAATTTAAAAGAAATTTAATTATAAATTATAAAAAATATAAAACATCTTACTGGTTTTTAATTTGAAAATTATGATTATTTGACAATTACTTACGTTTGATATTAATATTTAATATTTTATATATTGCAATGCATGTTATATTTAATCATGTGTTATTTCTATATAAACCAGGGTTGCCAGATTTTGAAAACATCATGTCGGGGGTAACGAAAAAAAAATGAAGGATGGCTGACTAATAATGAACACTACATTTATTATATAGCATTTTACAAATCGGGAGTTTTTGGCATGTATATCGGGAGTCGGGAAATATACTTTCATAACGAGAGACTCCCGACGAAATCGAAAATATAAACCATACCAATCTAGAAAAACTTGGTTGTCATAAATCGAAGTGATATAACCAAGAGCTCTTGATATGAAAGCTTTAATAAACAAATTATCCAAAATAAATGCGCAATTTGAATGATCTTAGAAATGCAAGATAGAAGTTTAAATGACTTCGTAAATGATTAGAATATTTTTGTAGAGGAGATTGTTGGGAATCGAATGAGCTATAAAACATTGAAGTCGGTGAAAAGAAATTTGAGAAATATAAAAAAACTTTTAAAAAAGATATTTCTAGTAAATGTGTGCTGGTCATATTATTCAAATATAATTATGTTTATAAGAAAGTGGAATTTTTAATATATATGTTGACTTGGTATGACATCATTGCTGTTTCAATGGACGGTTGTGCAGTAAATGTCAAGTTTGGAAGAATTAACGTTGCAATCCCACAGTTTGGCATGGTTCACTCAATTCATCTTACCGTGACAAAAGTAATGTATGCCATGGAACTGGAGGGGGAATTGAAAATTCGAATTCACTGCCGCTATTATCAGATTTGGAAACGGATGAGCCAGATATTGAAACTAAAGAGACTGAGACGCTTTCCATTGACTATGAGTTTAATGAAATTCAGTGAGATGACAGACTTCCAGAAAGCATGAAGCAATCGATTCAGAACATTCGAGAAGTTGTGAAACATTTCAAGAAGGAAATAAGCGAATTCTGAAGAAGTATGTTGATGAAGATCCAGCATTCAAAAACTTCTTTAATCTCAAGCTCGATGTCAAAACTTGCTGGAACAGTTTGCTTCTACACTTGTCGATACTGAATTCGAAATTAAATTCTCGAACATTGAAATCAAGTCTCTGCGCGAATTGGTTGCCATTCTTAAACCAGTCAAGCAGTCAGTCAAAGCTCTCTGTGTTGAAGATGCAAATTGTTCACTGCCGATGCTGTTCTGTGGCTCATGTTAACAGAAATCCAGAAATTTGATTCAGCAATCGGTCGTGAATTGTTCAATAAACTCACATTTCGTATCTCTCAACAACGAACTATTCTGTCAGATGTTATCCAATTCCTTCGAAATCCATTCGAGAAGTCTGATATCGCTGAGTTTATCGAGAAGTCGTCTGAGAAGAATATCATCAAATCATTGAAGAAAGTCTCTTTGAAATTCATCCATGATGAAGATGGGGAAATTTCCGAAGCTGTGCAGAACAATAGCATTGAAACGGAAGAGGCTGAGGAACTCACATTCGAACAAAAACTCAAAATTTCAACGGAAGCTGGAAAATGTGGAGTGTTTTGGTTGTCAGTTTTCTATCCAAAGCCAACGCTCACAACATATTGTCCTTGAGAATGAGCTCAAGTTATTCAAATCAAGTGGCAAGCGAGGAACTATGCCCAAAAAAATCTTTTTTGAATCTGTTGAAGATATCAGCGACAAGCATTGATTCTGAACGAGCATTCTCGCTTTCAGGTTTGTTTGTCACAAATCTTCGTTCTCGACTTTGCACAGAAAGCATTTTCGCTCTAAAGTTCCTGACCTCGTTCTTCGCAAAATTGAGTAAAAAAATGCAATCGAAGCCGCAGCAGAGAAAGAGAAAGGCAACTGAATGAGACTAAGATGATAAAAACATAAAGAGATGCAGATAACTTTTAATTAGTGATTGAAATTTATCATTGATGTGTAAGAAAACTCCAAATATTTCAATAAATGTTCGTCAAAATGATAATTTTACAAGTTTTTCATGTTCTTGATAATTTACAAGGATCCGAAAGATCCGATACGGGCACCCGAACCGAGCATAAAATCTGATCGGATACCCGAAGTTCCAATTCATCGGATTTTGACATCCCTAATTTAAAAGGTCATTTTTATTTTAATAGTAAATTTTTGAAATGTAATTTAAATATTAATAAATGTTAAAAAAATGATTTGAAATTTTGCAAGTTTATAAATTATTTTTTAATGAAAAATTTTTATAGATTTTTTATGGAATAGCAAAATGTTTAATCAGTGAGATTGAATTATTTAAGGATGCTTCAGAATATGCCACCACGTGAAAAGCTCAATTATTTAAATATCATACAATTTGTTTAAATGGAATCATGCTTCTGTGATGTAGCTTGCGGAAATGGCTCACTTATTGATTTATTTAAATTGTAATTTTATAATAATTTCTTGGTCGACAAGTTATTTTAAAATGGAATATTATTCTTTGCAAATTTACATAAAATCATCGAGGTTGTCCTATAAATTTGTGTCTAATTAGAATTTATTGATCGAATGTAATTGAACAAAATCTAAAAAATCAAATTGAAAATTTTACTTACCCAGATCTATAACGTAAATAATTAAATTTTTAATCGAAAATTCAAAAAATTGTCTTTTTAATTTATTTAAAAGAGAGCTTGAAGATTATAAATCAGTAATATATCGATGTTTTTTGATACTCACGAATTTTCGACACTGCCTGTTTCAAGTGAATTTGATCATTATTGCATTTAACAATTATTGTTGGGGAAAAATAAATTAATTTCGTATTTTATTTTCCCCCAACAACAATTGTTAAATGCAATAATGATCAAATTCACTTGAAAAAGGCATTGCCGAAAATTCGTGAGTATCAAAAAACATCGATATATTACTGATTTATAGTCTTCAAGCTCTCTTTTTAATAAATTCAATGGAAGAAATAATCAGTGGTGAAATTGGAAAAAAAGTTCTCATAATGTCTTTTAATTATCTGTCTGTATCTGAAAATCTTCATATAGATTTAAACAATGATTATTAATCAAAAATTGTTTATTCAGAAGCTGGAAATTGATTACTATGACAAAAGGGGTATTTTCTACGACAATAGATATTAAAGCGAACGGATATATTTGCTATCTGACATTTCCAGATATAAATTAAATAAAAATTCTATTTGTATTAGATTTTTGTCTTTCATAAAACCATTAAAAAAACTTTTTATTAAAATTTAAAAATTTCTTTTGAAATGAATTTAGAAACGATTATTATTTTTTAAAAATATTTTACAAATTATTTTAAAAAAAAAGTTTTAAAATAATTAAATAACTATACCAACGTAAAAAAGAAATTTATTCAAATGAAATTTAAGAAAATATTGCAGTGGAAGTAATGTGAGCACATATCTTTGGAGTCAGCTCAGGAGAGCGTATGTTAATCGTATAATCCACTTATGAACCTAACACCTTCTCTACGGTTTTGATCATGCACCTATCGACTTTTATCTATTCAATCATATGAAGGAACAATTGCTAAGGAAAATCTACCAAAATGCTGAAGATTTGCGCCAGGATCATTTAGCCCGGGTACTTATTGAACGCACAATGTATGCATTATTATTATATTACATTGCAATATTGAATATTTCTAGAGAGCCCACAATGATGGTCTAGTTTGTTCAGCCAAACACATAACAAGTGTTAGCTTTTATATTTAAATTAATTCTGTCATAACCTAAGATGACAGAGTGAAATCATCTACATTACCACTTCGACTTTGTTCCGTAGGCCACTATTATTGAAAGTTTTAGAAAAAGTAAAACAAACTGGATAAAAAAATAGACCAAGTAAATCTTTTGAAACACTTTTTATTAGTAAAAATAGTTGTCAAAAAGATTTTTGAATGGATCAAACTAGAAATCTTATATAGGATTATTAATTTGTTATCTACAATAGCTCAAAAAAGTTCAAAATTTAATCTCCAGAAAGAAGTTTCCATCAACAATCGGGAATTATTGAAGTTTATTTATTAAGGGTTGTCATTAAATGAAAAACACATTTCACGAAAATCCCGAATAAACAGTAATAGAAGTAAAGTTATTGACACATTCCGGTGACAGATTTAAACAAATAATAAATAATGATAAGTATATTTGAACATGAAATCAAATTGTCAATCTTTGAAAGATTTTTTTCAAAATTTCTAATGATAAAAATAATTGTCAATTTGTAAAAGGGACAAAATTAAAAATAATAATAATTTGCTTTGCCAAATTATAATTATCCAATTATATTTTTTGGAACTGGAGTTTAAACAAAATTATATTAATTTAATAAAATAACTCATTTTACATATAAAGTTAACCAGAGCTATGAGATAACATTTTTGAGTTTGGATTGAAAGACATTTTCTCGCCTCTTCCGCCATTAAAGAATATTTTAATGTTCCATCAAAAAATCGTCAAACCATATATTTCTTTCTACATGCTGGGAATATGAAAAACTAATTCAAATTATACCCCAGACAATAGACTGAATAATTATGGACCTAGTCGTCCTGAAAGAAAATATACTATCACCCCATAATTTTTTGATTATTTTAAAAAAATTATTTTTCTCGTTAGATTAAAAATACCTAAGTAATATTTTTAATTAAAAAGTATAAAAATTTATTTTCAATGAAAAATTCTTAGAATTATTTAAAATTAAAAATTTTATCTATATTATCTATATTATTATCTATATTAAAATCTCAGGAAATTTTTAAAAAGCTTAAAATTTTAAATCTAATAATTTTAATTCAAATAAAAAGCCTAAAAATAAATTTTCAATGAAAATAATATAATTTCTCACTAAAAACACTAAAATATTTTTTAATGGAAAATTTCAGGTAATTTTTAAAAAACTAGAAAATTTTAAATGAAAAAACTCTAAATATTTTCACGATTAAAAATATAAGTAATTTTTCTGGATCTTTGGAGATCTTTGGGATCTTTTAATAAAAGTTAGACTCATTTTGGTTTCAGTAAATTATACAGTGGTCGCGGCTTATTGTAATCACTTTAGGCCAACATAAAGCTGATAACATTATCCAAATGATAAACAATAACCGAAAAAAATGCATTTTTTAAAACTATTTAATACATTATATTCGGAAATCTCAACATGTATAAAATGCTTAGAAAAAATCATGTAAAGACGATTGCCTGGTATATTTTCTTAGTAAATTATTAATAAAAGCCTCAAATTCATAATGTTTGTGAAATTCTGAAGATCTATGCTGTACACCCTTGAAGTTTGTAGAGCATTTCTGATTTCACAAGCAGTCGGCAGTTTGTTGTTTGTTTGGCTTTCATCTTCATCTTCGTATTCTCCCTAAATTAATGCTAAGCTAGTCTGAGTTACTGTGTCACAGATTTCCGAATCTGTCAGTTTTTCTGCAATTGATATGTTTTGATCAATTAACATCCATTCCTTAAAAGCTTCATCATATAGATCAATTGAGTTTCCAACCATTTCCTTTGATAAATATAGTTTCAGGATTTTTAGGTATAGACTGATTAAAAAGATGTGTAATTATTAAATTAAAGTAAAATAAAATATTTGAAATTAGTGTGATAATTTGAAATAAGTAGTATATTTTTAAGAATTGCTATCGACTGGGAAATTAGAGTTATATTAATTAAAAAAGTAAATTAATGTAACCTTTTTTAAAACAACAATGTCGCATGAGAAATTAAAGTAAATAAGTAATAATTTTTAAATGTAATGTAAAATATTTTAAAGAAATGTTGTCTTCTGAGAAATTAAAAAATAATTTAGGTAATGAAATTTTTAGGGCAAAATTGTAAATAATATTATTTATAATCAAAAATAATAATCATAAAATTAATAATTATAAATCAACCAACTAGGTACCAATAAATAAACACAGAAAGAATAACACAAGAAAAAGAAACACAAAATCAATAATAAACTTATTCTTCATCATTTATTTGTGTGATCTCAATAAAAAGATGTGTAATTATTCTGAATAAGAAATATTTAAATAGAAAAATTAAGGTAATATAAGTAAATTTTGTTCCAAATTCTTTTGAACAGGATTTTGTAGTTTCATTAAAAACACGTGTTATTTATTTTAATAAAGAAATATGGTTATAGAATATTTTTTATAGAAAAATATGACCGAATGATATTTTTGTACAGTTTTCAGATGGTAAATGTTCCATATAACAAAAGCACGTGTATTTAATTTTAATAGAGAATTTTGGTCAATCAAATGTATGAAAATAGAAATTAAAACATAACTAAATTTAGTTAAAAGAGCAATTTTTGTCTCAAAAAAATATTTAATAAAAAGCTGGTTAAAGTAAATTTTAATAAGAAAATGTTTTTAAAATGGAAATAATAATTAAATCTTTCAATAAAAGAATATGAAATAGTGAATAAAGCTGAACTAAATTTGATTATACAATGACTGGTTTAAAATGCATAACTATTTAAAATGTAGTTAAATAAAAAAAGAGAAAAACTGAGTTTTAATGATAATATTTTTAAAAATCTACAAACAATTAAATATTTTGAAATAAAACAAGTAAAGTAAAGTCGATTTGAAATAAAATTAAAATAAAATTTTTAAAGTAAATAATAAAATAGATGAAATTAAATAATATTAGAAGAGAAGTGGTATCAGTCGCACTATTTAAATAAGGAAATGCAATTGAAAAGAAAAATGTTTTTAAAAACGTAAGAAATAATCAAATAATAGAACATCAGGCTCAGTATAATCAACAATCGCATTTCACTGATTAATCTTTTACAAGTCATTTATGTTTTTTTCAAATGTTTTTTCCTATTGACATGACAATTTTCATTAAAACTCTTTGAAAACTTAAAAAAACACTAAAACAGAAATTTTATTACAATTACATGAAATTTTCATTTTCACAATTTGAATTTGTAGCTATTCAATAAAACAATTGCTTCCATTGAGCTACACTGTCTCTGTCATCCAAGGATAAAAGTTTTTTTCTAAATTATAAACAATAAACGATTTGAATCAGGAGAAAAAGAAAATTGTTGATCTGTTTTCTTCCGACGTCTGAAATGTCAAGGTGAGATTTCCAATAATCCTTTGTTTCCTGTATTTATTTAGAATATATATATATATATATATATAAAATAATAATAATAATAATAATAATAATAATAATAATAATAATAATAATAATAATAATAATAATAATAATAATAATAATAATAATAATAATAATAATAATGATAATAATAAATCTAAAAGGTTAAAGATATTTACTATTACTACTTTTTTAATCACAAACTGTTTATTTTATAAATACTTCCTAGATTTGTGTCATTTCTGCAGTAGGGAAGTCGGCAATTTTTTTATGCTTTCTCCATTTACATTTGAACCAAATAGCTATGAACAAAATACGAAAGGATTTCATTGAAACAATATAAACTAAAGGATTAACAATACTGTTAATTGTGGATAAAGTTATGCCGATTATTTGTAACGGAGACTTAACAATATATTTCACAACTCCAATATATCCCAAAAAGTAATAGACAGAATCATAAATGTAAGTTGTTATGAAAATAATTACTAAAATCATGGTAGTTCTCGTAAATGATTTACTAGACTCCTGCAGGCATCCAGAATTATCTCTTAACTTAGATAAAACAGAATAAACCTTCCAATAGAGAACAACCATTAATCCTGCTGGAATAAAAAATTGCACCAAAACATAAAAGACGGAATAAAACTTAAAATAAGACACCAAAATCGGATTCGACTCATCGATATTGTTAATGCAGGTTTCATTTATGAATCTCGTTTCTGGGAATCCCATCCAAAGTGTAACTAGTGGAAAAATATAAATGAAAAGCAAAGATAAAATAATCTTCCGACCAACATGTATGTGATAAGTCTGGGGCTTCACTACGGCCAAATATCGGTCAATTGCTGTAAAAACTAAGCTGTAAATTCCGACCATTACCATATACCAAATGCAGTCTTGGTTAGACCACAGAAAGCAAATGATATAGTCCATAACATAAATTCCAGTTTTAAGATTGTCCGGAATGACAACGGCCATTGTCGACAAAAAACAGATGCTGATATCAGCAAGGGATTGATTGATCAGAATATATCTAGTATACCTAGATCTGATCCGCTTCATGATCAACACGATCAGAAACATACTATTATTAATAAATCCCAACCCAGTCATAGTTGAAACCGCAATTTCGTATATCCTTTGATCGGTATCACTAAGTTCTTCAAAATACGACATCATTTGAAAAAATAAAGTTTTGTTAAGTTTAATAAATCAACCAATCAAATTATATTTTACAGGAAATTTTTCAACAAAAGAAATTCATAATAATTTTTATTTGAAACATTTTCTGTGTTTACCATTTCGTAGTTGCTTTTTATTTTCGAGCTTCAATCTTGTTAACAAAATCTGCCATACTAAACATCCGAATAATAATATTAATAATGTTGTGTTTTTAATTAAGACAATAATGACAAGTTTTATAGATTTACACTCTGATTTCGATCGTGTTTTTTGGTACCAAATCGATGAACTCCAAACACTATATAGATTTATTGATGCTACAACATTCAACTTAAAATAAGCACTGATTTTCAAAATTTGTATATAAATTGTAAGTAATTACAACACTATGTTGCACATGCTAACCGGGACACAACGGCTATGAGATTAGATGGTGAGACGATTCAACTAGTAAAATAACTCTCTTAGGTTATCAACTAGTCAACTGATATTTACAAAAATTATTTTTGTAAAGTATTATTGTGTCGGCCAATTTCTCATCTCGATCATTTTTATACTCCCTTATGTTGAGGATACCTAAATAAAAAATAATGCAATAAATGAGAAAATTTTCTGGAGAAGCTCGTCATGACAAACAGGACAATCGATGGAAACTCAGAGAAGAAAACGGAAGTTAAAAGAAATGAAAAATGAAAAAGATGAATCAAATAAAAGAAAACAAACAAGAAATTAAAACAAAGGTCATTATTAATTAAGAAGTGCAAACGAAGGAGGAATTTCAAATTTCAAAATAACAAAAACATGGAAAAGCCATATCTCGACAGCTTGTCAAAGATATCGAAATGGCAGGAAAAGTCGGCACAACAAAAAAAGGGAAAACAGGGCATATCTCGACATCTGTCAGAGATAAAATGGGAACAGTCAGGAAATGCGGGAGAAAGAGAATTGGGAAACATTAGATTATTTCTAGTTCCAAAAATGAAATAAGCTATATAAAGAGGAACGTTTGGCCGAGAGAGAGACACAAAAATCAGACAAAATATCAGACTAAAATTTATACAAAACCGAACGGAATACGAGGCAAGAGTCTAAGAAAAAAAGGAGATAAAACTAACCGAGAAAATTTAGGGAGAAATGGTAAGAGAAATTTATAGAAGTTATTAAGACGAGTATTTATTGGAAAACGATTTGTTGGAGAATAATTTTTAAAGAATAATTTTGAAGAATAATTGTTGGAGAAGATTTTCAGAAAAGAATTAGTTGAGAAATAAACGAAAATAAGTTATTTGAATAAAATTGTTGAAGAAGGTCCAAGAAAACAAACAATCCAAAATCCCAGTCGATAAACCAATCAGTAGTTAGTGATCTTTCAATCCGGTGTTATACACGATTGCTATTCCTCACTGTGTGTTGCAATAAGCATTGTAGTTACCGAGCAGAGTGTTGAATTGATTGTCAATGTAAAATGAAAATTATTTGTGATTATCAATAAAGATTTCTGTTGTCAAGTGTTATTTGTGGTTAAGTCAAAGACACGCTTGGAGTCAGAGTAAGAATTTTAACATTACAAATATTATCACCAACCCAATAATCCAACACTTAGTTAAACATCAATCCAATTAATATTTCTTCCATGCTGGAAACAATTTGGGTCTCCAAGATTATGTTTTTGAACTTGTTTTAGAAAACAATTCAGTAAGCGTCTTTAAAAATTTATTTCAATCTTCATGTGTTTCTTCTTTTACTCTAAGTTTATAAATTAATGTTTATGGTTATTAAAATTTAATTTGTTTTATTATTCGTTATATTCTGATCGATTTCCCTATCTCAGTTTCCTCCAAAATAACAACCAGATGAGGCGTAATTCTAATTTATTTATATATTTGTTGTGAAACCCCAACAATAATAAATATACCAATTGTCAGGCTATCTGAAATTTTCGAAATCTTCTGGACCAGGGCTGGGGAACCTTTTTATTTCCACATAGGCCACATTGAAATTTGTCGCCTCCAAATGGGGCCGCAGTCAAAAAGTATTTTAACATTAATTTATTTCATTTTAAATATTTTGTTTATAATCAGTCTCAAGATTTGAAAAATGCAGCTTTACGAAATATTCTTGAAAATTTTATTATTTCTGAATCGAAAAATTAATGCAAATAAGTCATCATTTCACAAACGAGTGCTCAATAATCTTATTTATTTTTCTACGCACGTTTTGTATTAATGGGTGTGTATGATTGACTTTTATATTTCGTTCTGTATACTCGGCGGGATGCTTGTACAGTACGGTATATATACAGTTCAGTAGTTACGAGTATTTTTATTTGTAAATCCTCAAAATTCAAGGTTTTTTATATAAATTATGATTTATTTCGATAAGGCTCCGGAGGCCGCACTTGAAGCTCCAGGAGGCCGCAGGTTCCTCACCTCTGTTCTGGACCCTCGATTAAGATACGCTTCAAGGAAATTCGTATAAACTGTATAAAACAAAATCAAGATCAACGGATAGGATCAAATAAAAAGAGACCATATAAATCAAATCAAAAAATATTAAGAAAATCTAAGATATGTTCATACTAATTGTGTGAAATGAGGCAAGAATTTTATGAAAAAAATGAATATTGAATTCTGAGTTTTAAAATTGAGAAGACCTCATGCAATGATATAATCTAAAAAATATTTGTTTAAATTAAATTAAAATACTTGAATTACATTTTTAATTTAATATCGCGTAACGAAGAGGAAAGAAGTATAACTAAATATAAAAGTATGCAAAAACACCGTAGTGCACAAATATACAATATCCGTAGCTGGCATGGCTATATTAAATGTTTGAGATATAATGAAAAGTCGGATTAATCTTAAAATTATTTAGTTAAATTATATATTATAAGAACTTTTTTTCAAATATCACCACTGATTTCTTTTCCATTGACATTGTATAGCCCAACCATGGCCAACCGGTGGCCCGCGAAGCGTTTTAATGTGGCCCGGACACAATTTTAAACATCAAATCAAAATTGTCTTTTTTAGAATTCATATTCGAATTAAGCATGTTTTTAATTTATAAAATTGATTCTAAGTTTACTTGAATCGTAAAAACGAGTTATATTTATTTAAATGAATTTATTGTATTGATAGTGATAGTATTTTTCCGAAAATTTGGCCCTTCAATTGATTTGGGTTGGCCACCACTGGTATAGCCATTATTGGGACGATCTCATGTAAAAGTTTACTTGGTGCTGTTTTACATGAACATGATTTAGTTATTCATTAATCTGAATATGCAAAATATACTTAATGATGATTTATTTGCATATTTTATTTTGTATATCAAGGAATATCTCATAGTCGAAAATATTTTCATTAAATACATTATTCGCAGCAAAAGGCTTAAATTATCACTTTTATATCACGTTTTATATCTAATTATAATTGTTAATAGATTATGTTCTAATAAATAGCTTCTGTTGGGCAAAACCTGATATTGACTCGAAGCAAATATAACATTTTGATCAAAATGAGTACAAAATAGCATGCAAACAGAGGCCTAAGTTGCTTGAAATCTAAACACTTGAAAACACTAAGTAAACATGAAAAACTGAGTAAATATAAAACCGAAATTGAGAACGATAAAAATAAATTAAAATAAATAACAAAAAAAAGTATTGAACGATATAAACATAAACGTAACATGAATGCTTGCGATGAAACTGAATGATGTAAAGTAAGTTCGTATTGGGAAGGGAGAAGCATTATCTCGAGATAATATGAATTGACTCATTTATCAAATGTTTTGTTAACCCTTTCTAGACATTTGCTATTCTTTTCTTTAAATTTAGTTGGTTACCATCGTTTAAGCCAGATTTAATATCATTGCAGTGAACCGTATCATTGTGAAATTCAGAGCCCATCCATGCGCATCAGCAAAACAATTGGAAGAGTATCAAGAGCAGTCTTGCAGGCTGCAGTTGCGCTCAAGAAGATAAAAGTGACTTGGTTTCCACTCGAAACCACGAAGAAGCAGAAAAAATGACACCACAAATCCAGGAACAAACGACATAAAGATGTATCAAATGAATATTCGTGCGTTTAAATGTCGGATCAGACAACTCGAAGCCCTGGGACATCAAAGGTTGAGTGACATACATGTTACTAGCGACATGATTTCGGTAAAGTGCCCGGAGCTCTTTTCAGTGGATTGTACATGCAGTAGGATTCCGGAATCAGTAATTGGGTTACTGGCTTCAACGAATTAGTGTAGACTAGGAAAAAAGAACAGAGCTCGACAAAGAGCCCGAAAAGAGCCCGGAGTCGTGATGTATAGTTGCAGTTTTTTTCCTAAATGATTTACGGTTCCTAACATGCCACTGTTGAATGAAAACCAAAATATAAATTATTTATATATTTAAATATTTTCTATTTCGATATTGCGATTGGCGTATTTTATAAAAATTAAAATTTGCAATTTAATTTATTTTAAGTCAGTTACAACAATTGGTTCCATCTAAAGATTTTATTAATATTAACACAGAGTGATCACTCTTAAATAGTAATGTATATTGCGTAATAACTAACACATTGTATTGAATTACGCAATATACTCTGAACTGCTTCACATTTGGTCCTTGGCCTCTAATGATATACCATTACTCTCCCCTTCAAAAGATTGATGACATCGCTTTAACCATTCGATTCGTCGGTGCCGCGTCGTATCTGGATATTGCAATTCAACTTGATGATCTGAAACAAATCTAAGAATTTTATATGGACCATCATATTGAATATCATTTTTGTTTCTTCTATGTGGTTCTCGTCTTACTAGTACCTCCTCCCCCACTTCAAAATGTCGTTTAATTCTTTTGTCTTTTTCGAATGTTTTCATCTTTTGCGCAGCTTGCTTGTTATTCTTTTGTGCCTCTTCCGAAATATCGTGTACTTGATGTTTGAGTCTAGAATTAGCGTGTAACGTTATTTTCCGTCCATATACTATCTCAAATGGTGAATATTTTGTAGAACTTTGATAAGTTGCATTTATACTGAATTCAATTCGAGGCAGCAGTTCGTGACACTGTTTTTCAGCACAGCCCCCTTTCATCGTAGTCACAAGTAAATCTCTCATTGTTCTGATAGCTCTTTCCACTAAGCCATTCGACTGATGTTGATATGGCGAGAGGAATTCTTGCTTTATTCCAAGTTGTTCTAATTTTTTCCTTAAAATAATTGCTTTCAAAATTTCGCCCTCTGTCTGTCAATATACTTTGAGGTTTACCATATTTGTAAATCCAATTGTTCATTAGCGTCTTCAAAATAGTTTTTTCATCTTGGTTTGCTGTAGCCGTTAAACTTACTAATTTGCTAAACCTATCAATAATAACGATAACATACTTTTTGTCGGTTGAAGTTCTATCCATGAAAGCAACATCCACCACAATCTGTTCTAGAAATTCAGAACTTTCGTGTGGAATTAAAATTTCCTTTGTCCTCCCTTGGTCTATTTTCCGTCTTGCACATGTGACACATCGTTTTACTATCTCTTTAACGGTTTCTTGCATTTTCGGCCAGAAAAAATTCCCTTCCAAATAATGAAACAGTTTCTTAATTCCAACGTGACATAAATCTTCATGTATTTTAATCACTAGTTTAGATTGATAGCTTTTTGGGATTATCACTAGATCTATTTTGACTGATTCCAATACAAGAATATCATCCGATATCTTTAATCGATCTTTATATCTGAATAAAATACTATTTAGAAACGATTCCTTCCGAAAATCTATCTGATTCTTAAGAATTTCCATCACTTCCTGGAACAATTTATCTTTCTTCTGTTCTTCCATAATTTCTAACATTGTCTGTGTTTTTTGTATCAAATTGATATATATCTTACTCTTGACCTTTCTTGTTTATGTTGTACATGTGCTGTCTGACACTGTGCACATAAAATACCTTCGATCCTTGATAATCCATCTGCGTTTGCATGTTCTTCGCCTTTCCGGTATTTCAATTGGAAATCGTATTCCGATAGATTAGCCATCCATGTCTGAAATTGTGGACTTATTGCTTTTTTATTCGTGTTCATAAATACTAAAGCTTTGTGATCTGTTCGAGCCACGAATTCTTTCCCGTATAAATACTGTCTAAAATATAAAACATATTCATGCAATGCCAACAACTCTTTCCTTGTTACGCAGTATCCCTTTTCATGGGTCGTCAGATTTCTTGAACCGTATGCGATAACTACTTCTTAACCGTCTTCTTTTATTTGACTCAAAACTGCTCCAATAGCTTCAAAACTGGCATCAGTATCCAATATAAATTTACGGTCTATACGAGGAAAATCAAGAATAGGTGCTTGTGTTAAGGCTTCTTTAAGTATTTTAAAACTGTTTTCTCTAATGTAATATCATTACTAAGTCAAAAATTTAATGATTAATACAAAGTAAAAGCCTCAAAAAATTACTATCGATAATTTTATTTGCCCCTACCTCTTGAAAAAAACCCAATTTGGTGAGCTCTAAGTAAATCGAATCCTCCAAATGAGCCAGGAAAACTAATAAAATAAAATTAATATTTCTACAACGGTTGATTAAGCAATAAAATCATTAATTAAAAAATGACAAACTAATCGAATAAGAGAGCCCCCTATTCAAAATTGTATCATAACCTTTATTAAGTTAAAATCTCAAAACTCTGAAGTATTAAATAACTATTCAAATACATTTTAAATTGAAGCTAAGTCCAAAAAATTGATAGTTTAAACAAAAATATACAATGCAGATAAACAACGTTTTGCTAATCATAGATGAAAATTTAAACAAATAAATATATTAAAAAGTAGAAATATGATGATTATCAAGTATCTTCATCAAGATAGAGTTTGATCCGTTAAAGTCATTGGATATATCTTCGGTTTTTTAAATCTACATTTTAACCAGAACGATACGTATAAAGCGCGAAAAGATTTCATTGAACAAATATATACAATTGGGTTAATAATACTATTGATAGTAGAAAGTGAAACACCAATCAACTGTACGCCCGAATTCACTACGTATTCCGCCGCGCCAACATATCCCAATAAATAATAAATTGAATCATACACATATGTCGTTATAAATATTATTATTAAAATCATTGTTGTTTTTGTAAGTGATTTACTAATGTTCTTCACATTGTCATTCTTGAGAGTATGTTTCATTACTCGATACATTTTCCAGTACAAAAAAACCATCAAACCTGCAGGAATAAAGAACTCTGACAAAACGTAGAAAATTGAATAAAACTTGAAATACATTTCAATATCCTTATCAGATTCATCAATATTATTAACACATGTTTCGTTTATGTACCTTGTTTCTGGAAATCCCATCCAAAGAATAACCAAAGGAAAAACATATATGAAAATAAAAGAACATGTGATTTTTCTCCCAACATTCAGGTGATAGGTTTGAAGTTTAACGACAGCCCAATATCTATCAACCGCAGTGAAAACTAAGCTATATATTCCAACTAGGACCATATACCAAACGCAATCTTGGTTATACCACACGATGCACATGATGTAATCCAAAACATATAATCCAGTTTTAAGATTCTCTGGAATGATCATGACAAGTGTTGACAAAAAACATAGACCAATATCAGCCAGTGATTGACTGATCAGAATATATCTAGTATACCTTGATCTGATCCGTTTCATGATCAATATTGGCAGGAATGAAGCGTTCAACATAAATCCTAGAGCNCATATTTTATATTAAATTTATTAGTTTAATTATATTTTAATTATTTATTTTAATAAGAGAACTATTTATTCGCTATGTATTTTATAAACACTTTCTATCTAGATAAATACACAGTATCAGTAGAGTAAAACACTTCTATGTTAATTAATTAATTCTAGATATTTAATACATTCGCTAAGTAATTAATTAAAAACTATGTAAAATAAATAAATGCCAAGTCAAGAAAACAAGTTATAAGTAAAATATAAAAACGATATGTCAATTAATAAAATCCATCAAAAAATCTTAATTTTTTCTAAGATGTTCTTAGATCTCATTTTTTTTCGACAATTATTACAAACTTTCAATAAAGCAGTATGTTTTTCTACGTAAAGTCTTAGAACTCTAATCATTTTGTTTAAGTCTTCTTTTTTCATATGATCTGATTTAATTTATTATCCAAGTTTCTGAATATTTATAAGCCCAAATATTTATTTATTATAAACAAAATTAAAACAAATACTGAACTTATAATGGCTAATAATTTTGCAGAAGTTGAAGATTATCAGTCTGATCTTGAGTTTGATGTTGAAGCTACAAGTTTAAAGAAACCACGAGCCAAAAAAGTGTCCAAAGTTTGGACTCATGAAAAAGTATTTAAAAGTGCTGAAGAAGCAAAAAATGCAATTAAAGAAGAGAAGATATGGAGTTACTCTTATTCCAACAAAACTGAAGATGGTAAAAAAGTTTACTATCGATGCATAGTAAACGCTATACGTAAAGCTTATTCATAAGTTTTTAATAAAAATGAAATTGTGATGTGTTGGGCACATATGCGTAGAAATTGTGTCAAAAAAATCGAGTCTTTAGTAGCTAAAGAAGATCAAAACGAATTAATTGAAGATGTAGATTAATTAAAACAGTAATTTCAAATATTTTTATAATAGTCTTTGTGAAATAGTCTTTGTATTTTTATGGATTTTTTTATTGTGTCACTTTTTGTTTATTCTTATGAATTTTTCATTGTTTTACTTAGTTTTTGTATTTTTTACTTATAAAAATTAAAAATATTACCTATAATAAAATAATTAAATACCTAATGAATTCTATTTTTTACTTATATAATTAATATAATACTTAGCATTTTATAAATATTTACTTAGAAAAAAATACATAAAGGCACTAATAAAATACATAGCGAATAAATAAATAATATTTTATAAAAAAACGTTTTAAATTTTATATATTTTAAATTTAAATTTAAAATTTAAATCCAAATTCAAACCCAAATTTAAACAAATGTCTCAGGGTTTTTTTTTAAATTTAGTTGAATGTTGATGGAAGTAGTATGATTGGTCACCGCCAGACCAGGTCACCGCCAGACCACATATACCCCCCCCCTCCCCCCCCCGGGAAAATTTTTTTTTTAAATAAAAGGTCAAGGTCAAGGTCATTTATTTTTTTAATTTTTTTTGTTTTAATTAATTGGTCCAGCGGTGACCTACTTTTTTTCATCCCAAAAATTAATGTTCCCGCCAACAGATTTTATTGGACGATACCTCATCTTAAAGCTTAGTGCAAGACCTTTCGAATGAGCTATTGAAGGTATCATCATAATTAACATCGGCAAAGTTATTAACGTTTTCCCGAGACCATTTTTCAAGGCCATTTATTTTTCAAAATATTATTTTCAAGGTCATTTATTATTTTCAAGGTCATTTATTTTTCAAGGTCATTTATTTTTCAAGGTCATTTATTATTTTCAAGGTCATTTATTTTTCAAGGTCATTTCTTTTTCAAGGTCAAGGTCAAATTTTTAATAAAAGGTCACGGTCAAATTTTAAACAAAGACATATGACTCATCAAGGTCATTTAAACAAAGACCATGACTCATCAAGGTCATTTCAAGGTCGCGTGACTCATCCAAGGTCATTCCCAAGGTCATATGACTCATCGTGATGACTCATCAAGGTCATTTATTTTTTCAAGGTCAAGGTCATTTATTTTTTTCAAGGTCATTTATTATTATAATAATAATAATTATTATTATTATTATTATTATATACTCCTAGTCTATCCGACAAGATATTCTGTCCCCCTATGGGTACTGCACACAAGGGTACTACTCACACTCAACAAGTTACAAATGTACTACTCACAATGGTACTAGGTAAAAATATTCAAGACAAAACTTTCTAAATTCTAAATATTATTCTTTAAATATACACTAAAATTTATTAACACATTCACATTCATCATCTCCACAGTTCATAACATTTTCAACAACATGATCTATACAATCCCTATATACACACGGTTCAGTATCCGTAAATTCCTCCATAACTTCATCAATTTCTTGAATACTTTCCTCATCATCTTGAGTGTTTTCTTCAGTCTGCTTCATCAAATCCTGAATCTTCACTCTCTGCTACCCAGTCTATATTTAATGCGTTTGTAACAGATAATATATCCTCCATTTTCACACCAGATATTTCTGCTAATTTTTCCAATAAAAAGTTTATTATAAATTCTAAATATTAAATAATTTGATAATTAACTAATCATATTAACCTTTTTCTGTAGTCATTATTAGTATTTTAAAACTATAGTATATATTTGTTTATAGAAAATATAGAATATAAGCGAAAACAAATATAACTAAATACATTTATTAAATACAACATTAAAATAACTGTGAAAGTCTAGCAGACATAATTTTCCAAATTGGAGAATACACATCATTATTATCAACTTTATATCCTTGGATTGCAATTGTTATATACCAATTTTCGTTTTCTTTGAAACTGATTTCATCAAAGGAATCATAAAATTTTGCATATCGGTTGTTGAAAAATGCATTTTGATTGCATGTCAGATTCGTATTCAACCTTTTGAAAACATCATCTATGGTTTTAATATCTAACATGGAAAGCGTGCCGGTTAAGAATTGAAATTGGGTAGGAATAAGCTTGATCGGTGACACCAATTTCATATTGATTTCTTCTTTTAAAAAATACATTTTGTAGTTGTGGAACATTTGAACAGGTTGTACAAGTTCTGGAACAACCTTTGGTTTTTCAGTGCTTGAAATTTTCTTGGTCATTGTGAATTATGATTAAAATGAAATGGTACAGGGTTTTTATACCTATGACTATTGTTTATCATCCAATCAGATTGCAGCATGTCTTTGTTTTAATTGAATGATAAATAATTAATTAAGTGATAATAAAAATCTAAAAATTCTTTTCCTTCAATTATTGATTTAATTTCAGATATGATATTATCAACTATACATTTGTAATCAATATTTTTTATTCCAAGAATTACTATCTTACCGCTAGCGAATATATTTACACACATAGGGTTAGTATTTTATATATCTCAAAGCTGGAAATATTTCTGGTTCATAAAAGCATGGTATTAATTTAGCTAATTTATTTAAATTACAAGAAAAACCTATATCGGAAGTTACGGTTATCGATTGTATTTCTAAATCATAAACATTATATTCACTAGCTTTGATTATTTCCTTACACCCCATAATTCTACATTTACCAGTTTTGAAATATATTATTGGATATTTATTACTTCTATTGATAAGTTGTTGTGGTTTCCCTGTTGGAAATACCATTTTTGATACATCAGTTTTTGCCCTGTAATTTATATTTGAAAGCATTTTAATGAAATAATTATAAAAAGCTTTGATATATATAGGTATTTAAAACAGAGTTCATTTAAATTATCAATATAAACAATAATTATATAGTTTAAATTTAAAACAAAAATAATGGAATTACGAAATGATGCTGTATACCAAATCGTTGGTCCAAGTGGTAGCGGGAAAACTTTATTTGTTTGTAAATTACTAAAATCAAATTTGTTCAAAACAAAATTCAACAATATTTATTGGCATAGGGGCGCCGACGAAGAACACGGATTGACGCAATCAAGTTTCTGTCAGTTGAAAAACATGAAAATAGTAAAGGGTTTTGATAAAAACTGGTCAAGTCGTTTGAAGAAAGATGATGTCATCATTATCGATGATTTGTATCAAGAAGCCAATAAAGAAAAGGACTTTAATAATTTATTCACAAAAATCAGCAGACATGTTGGTGTAACGGTTATTTTCATAACACAAAATCTATTTCATCAAGGTGGTGCACATCGAACACGTAATTTAAATGTACAATATTTAGTTATTTTCAAGAATCCTAGAGATGCAACTGTCATCGATTTTCTTGGACGACAAGCATACCCTAATAACCGTAATTTTCTTATCAATGCATTTCAAGATGCTACGAAAATACCGCATGGGTATATATTTCTCGATTTCACACAACAATGTCCTGATGATATACGCGTAAAAAACAGATATTTTCAACCCAAAAGGTGCCATGGTATATAAACAAAGTTCAAAACATCGGAGTTTCCCGTTTTTCAATACATTGTTAAAGGCACCAAGTATGAAAAGAAACAGTATTTTGCAATCATTTCCAAATTATGTTGTCGATGATTACTCGATATTATACTTAAAGTAGTCAAAGGCAAGATTAAAATCAGTAAATCTAAAAAGCAATTATTGAGTAAACATAGGAAACCTTTGCTATCATTAGTAAATAATAAAAATCGTCAACAAATGAGAAAAATTATATATAAACAACAAGGGGGATTTATCGGTGCATTGATACCTTTAGCAATATCATTATTAGGTGGAATAATAGGAAGTCGATCATAAACAATGGGTGCTAATCCTTCATTACCAGACATTAAATTTAATATTAAATCTTCTTGTTGTAATGGAGAAGATTTGGACGAACCCGGAAGACGAAGCCGGTTTTGGTGGAGTGGCAAAATTAAGGAAAAGAGTTCCGAATTCGAAAAAGGAAACCCAGAAGTGGTTATCAGACCAGCTTGCGTACAGTTTGAACAAACCAATGCAGAAACGATTCCCAACAAGAGCATATAAAACATATGGAATAAATGATTTATGGCAAATGGATTTGATGGAGATGATACCCTATTCGAAAATTAACAATGGGTATAAATATATTTTAACATGTATTGATGTATTCAGTCGGTTTGCCCGAGCAATACCCGTCAAGGCAAAATCTGCAGATGAAATGTCCAAAGCTGTTAATCATTTATTTAAAGATGGACATCCTAATAACTTGCAAACTGATTTAGGTATTAATATTATTATTTTTATTATTATTATTATTATTATTATTTAGGTAAAGAATTCTACAACAGTAAAGTCAAGCAAATCCTCAATAAATTGAAAATAAACCATTACTCAGTACATTCTCAATACAAAGCTGCTCATGTTGAAAGATTTAACCGAACTTTGAGAGATAGATTAAAGAAATATTCGTGCATCAAGGTAATAAAAAATGGGTATTGGTTTTACCAAAAATAATAACCAGTTATAATCATTCATCACATCAAGGACTGAATGGATTAAGGCCGATTGATATCACGTCAAAAACAGTCTATTCTAAAAAACCTGTAAAAATTGCAAAACCTAAATATAAAGTCGGTGACCATGTTAGAATTAGTAAAATTAGTGCATCACCATTTATTAAAAATTTCGATACAAATTGGAGTGATGAAGTCTTTGTAATTTCAAAAATAAATACTAAACAGAATCCTGTAATGTATGTCATCAAAGACAATGATAACAATATTGTACAAGGAAAATTTTATGAGCAAGAATTACAAGTCATTCCTCCTCCAAAAGTATTTAGAATTCAAAAGATATTGAAAACTAAAAAGGATCGGCAATGATAAACAATACTATGTCAAATGGCATGGTTATCAAAACCCATCATGGATATCAGAAAAGGATCTAGTAAAGTGAATTTTTATACTATTTTACCAAGCAATAGTTGCCCATTAATTCATCCAGATAATCAAGCCAGTAAATTCATGGTCAATCTCCAGAATCCGATTTCTTTAAATGGTGATTGGGAAGTCGCACTGCAAGATTTTACATTCGTGTACAATACATTCCCATTTTATAGTCAATGTAAGATTGATTTCAAAAGGAATGTTATGAAAACATGTAGTGGTATCTTTATTATCAGTAATTATGATAAAACATATCATATTCCGAATCAAATATTAGATCAGCATTGCTCTATGTTTTACAAGGATGGATTAAATATCAGTTGTGATTTTAAACCATTTACAATAACATTCGAATATATTGAAGATGCCAGACGAATGGGTTGCAATAAGTTGAAAAATGAAGTTATGGAAACAGAATATTTATTACGCTTTGATCTATTTGAAGCAAACAGTGTAATGAGAGAAGAAATCAAAATATCAGTGTCGTATAATAATGAAGTTGAAGAATCATTCACCTTCGCTAACGAATTATATATTGATAAACTTGATGTGTTACTTAAATATTTAAAGTATAATTGTTCACACATATTTAAAAGTTTGGATATTGTGAAAGAATTGTTATTTACCTTCAGTTTGAATGATGACATTTGCGAAGTTACATTTGATAAAAATTTGACAAATACACTTGGATTAGAGAAGCAGCAATATCGGGAAAAATCGGCTGGTATACGTAAACCGAGAATACTTGAACATCATCAACAAATGTTCATATATACTAATATTATTGAGCCTATAATTGTTGGTGATTCCAGTGTTCCTCTATTGAAATCGGTATGGATTGGAAAATACGAACATGATGAAGTTGTCAATATAAATATAGATAATCCCATGTATTTACCAATTTCAAGCTCATGTATAAACAATATAGAAATAAATATTCGTGACGATAGTGGAAAACTTATAAACTTCCCAAAAGACTCAAAAACTCATTTGACACTACATTTTCGTAAAGTAGATGGCTAATTCCGATATTATTAGTATGTATAGTGATAGCCAATCTGGCGGTGAATTACCATATTTTATTGGTAAACAGTACGGGTCAGGTTGGTTAAAAACAATAGGGAGATTTGCACTTCCTATTCTTAAACGTATTGGTAGTTTTGGCATGAAAACTGCTAAAGATGTGATTATGAATGAACAGAAAATATTACCATCCCTAAAAACAAATGCTTTAGCTGAGTTAGGGAAGGTTCTACCTGGAGTTGCTGGTATGTTTCAAAAAGATACACCTCCAGCCCCAGCTCCAAAACGTAAAGGGCATGGAATATCGCGTATAAACAAACGAATGAAAGGACATGGAACTATATTTGCAAAATGATTTGTGGTAAATCCGAATTATGTATATTTGATAGACCATCGCCCCAGGCTGTAATAGAATTTGGGGCCTTTGAGGAAGTTTTTCCTATGAATTCAATTACTGATAGTAGAAATGATATCGAGTTTTATATTAATGGTTCGCAAACTGAATATTTAGATTTGAACGATACTTTATTGACTGTTCAGATCAAGGTTGTAGATAAAGATAGAAAGGTTTTGGATGCCAATGCTGATGTATTACCAAACAATTTCATGTTTCATACTCTGTTTAAAGATGCAGTGTTGGGATTTAATAATATCAAGATTGAGGGTGGAAATAATACATTCATTCACAAGGCTTTGATAGAAACTATTTTAAATTACAATTCAGATACTAAAAATACCTGTCTTACACCTATGGGTTATGCAGCAACAGATGATGAAAGAAAAAAGTGGGTTAAAGGTTCAAAAGTATTCACTATGTGCTCATCATTACAACTCGATTTTATGGATCAACCGAAATATTTACTACCGGGAGTTAATATACATATTAGATTGAAAAGGTCCGATTCTGCATTATCTCTTACTAGTGCAACTGGTGCACCAATATGTCAATTAGTTGATGCAAAATTATTGGTGAGAAGAGTTCGAGTAGACCCGTCAGTATTAGCTGGTCATCAATTGGGTCTTAATTCAAAACATGCAATTTATCCTTTAAAAACAAAGGAAATTGTACAATTTGCTATTGCTAAAGGTGCTTCATCATTCTATAAAGAACAAATATTTGGTGACAGAAGAATGCCTAATTTTATTCTGGTAACATTTCAAAGTGAAACGCAATATAATGGATCGTATACTGCTTCCAGCTCAATTTTCAAAAACTTTGGTGTTACTTCATTGACTTTGTCGAAAAATACTGATTATAGAGAAACATATACTCAAGATTTCGAGAATGACAATTACTGTGCGACATATATGCAGAGTATTGTTAGAAATCTGGGTTATTTAGATAAAAATTTGAATTGCGGAATAACTCTTGAAGAATTTAAAAGCAAATATCCATTTTTCACATTTGTTCTAGCTCCCGATTTTGATTTAAATCAGAGTCAATTACCACAAAACGGGAATTTACGACTGGATATAAAGTTTGCAAAGGCCATTACTGAACCAGTACATGTTATAATATATGGGGTATTTGAAAATGAAGTTCAGATTACTGCAAATAGAACCGTGCTAGTATAAATGTATACAGAAATATAAAAAGTTGTCATGGAGTAAGTTGTATTTTATACTCAGGATTTATTAAAGTAGTTCTGTTCAGGTCAATAGAATTGGAAAACAGATATTGGGAAATGAATTTGTAGGAGTTTTTCCTCTTGATAAAATCCCATATTTGAGCAATAATCAAGCCATAATCGTCAATACTCAATCGTCTCATCTTGGTGGAGAACATTGGATTGCTATATATATGAAACCTAGTAATATATTCGTGTTCGATCCAATGGGTTTCTATTACCCTGCTTTGTTGGTATCAAAACTACAAACAATGGGGAAACCTATTGTATATAATAAAACTATGTTTCAAAATCCCTTGACACAAACATGCGGTCAACATTGTTTAGCTTGGTTGTTGTATAAAAAATTTGATGTTTAATAAATGTATCCTTTCCTTTGTTGTTGTTATTATTATTTTAATTATTATTATTATTATTATTATTATTATTATTATTATTATTATTATTATTATTATTTTATTATTAATATTATTTTTATTATTATTATTATTAATATTATTTTTATTATTATTATTTTATTATCATTATTATTATTTTTATTATTATTATTTTATTATTATTATTATTATTATTATAATTATTATCCAAAATAAAGACTACACAATCATTGTGCATGCACAAAGTCATGACTAACAAAGATGTGCAATCCCATTTGATACCATTTGATTGGCTGATAGAGGAAAAAGTATTCAGGAATGTGTCTTAATTCTGATTGGTTGAGACATGGAAATATTCCTGTTCTATATAAACATTGACAAATTCCAAATTCATCACAATTTTATCAAAATTTTCAATTTCTAATTTTTCAAAATTACAAACTTTAAAATGTCTAACAATAACAACAGCATATTAAGAAGTCTATTGACTACCGGTAATTTTATTATTTATTTATTTATTATATTTTATTATTTATTTTTTTTTTAGATGTGTTCGATTGGTATCAAGTTACTGAGGACGAAAGAATTTTGAATGTTGATAGGATTTTCGGTAAATTTAAATATTTTAATTTTTATGAAATTATTATTTTATTTAGAACCTATTATAATTAGCGACGATGATGATGTCGTATTTATTGGGCAAACTAATGCCCCAGTTTCCTGTAATGTTTTCAATAAACAAAGTAAATTTATTTTATTTTAGTATATTATTTTTTAAAAATCATTTTAGTGTTTAATGTTAACATGGATACCCCAATTAATAATGATGAGGAAAACAATATGGAAATGCCCTCACTTCTATTGAGGAGAATAATGCCCTCACTTCTATTGAGGAGGTAGCTGATGAGGAATCTGATTCCGATCAGGAATCACAATGTAAGCATTTATTTATTTTTATATTTCTTTAACAAAATTTTTAAAATTTTCTTAATAACTTTTTAAACATTTGTATAAATCTTATTCGTAAAATTAATATGTTTTTGAATTATTATTGTAATTATGACGAAATTATGAAGAAAATACTATGATGGAAATTATAAAGAAATTACTATGATGAAAATTATGAAAATGAAGAAAACTATTATGACGAAAATGAAGAAAATTATGAAAATGTTATATTAAAATTATTATAATGAAAATAGAGAAAATTATGAAATTATTAGGTTATGCAAATGTTTAAAAAAGTGAAACTATAGTTTTAAAATATATCTTGTAGTTTGCAATGAGCAACTACATTAGTTTAAATAATAATAATAATAATAATGATAATAATATATCTTGTAGTCTGCAGTGAGCATGCAGCTACATATCTCTTTTATTATGATTGCCCCCAATAAATGTAGTCTGCAGTCAGCTGCATCAACTATTTATTACGTAATAAATACAATCTTTAAATGTAGTCTGCATGCAGCTGCATCAACTATTTATTACGTAATAAATACAATCTTTAAATGTAGTCTGCATGCAGCTGCATCAACTATTTATTGTGTAATAATTAACCCTTATTAAATATAGTCTGCATGCAGCTGCATCAAACTATTTATTATGCAATAATTACAATCTTTAAATGTAGTCTGCAGTGAGCATGCAGCTACATCAATAATAATAATAATAATAATAATACTAATATTTTTATTCTATATATATACTCTCTTTATAATAATAATATTATTTTAATAATTTAATATGTTAGCATGCAACTAAAGACTCTTATTATATAAACATGTAGGTTACAGTGAGCATGTAACTATAGAAACAATAATAATAATAAAATCCCATATTATAGTTTACAAGACTTTATTAATATTTTACAATTATTAATATTTATTTCATTTTTATATTGTATTTAAATGAAACATATATCAATAATTGTAAAAGAACTAAATGATAAAAGAAATATAAATGATATATAAATTTCATGATTAATATTAATTGATAAATATAATTAACAGGCAAATTTTATCCACATTACTGCCAGGCTTCAACTGGTCACTCAAATTTATGTCACAAAGTGATGAAAAAATATTATGGTCGTAAATTTTATGGCATCAAGTACTATATATGCCCAATATGCGAGACTTCCCATAGCATTAAATATTTAGAGTTTTACAGTATACATAAATCCCATTTAAATCAGTTCTCTTTAAATAAAAAGGATTTATTTAACAAATTGCGAAATACCGCAAAACCTATAATTAAAACTAATGTAAATAATACAAAACCTGTAAATAATAATACAAAACATGTAAATAATATTACAAAACCTGTAATTAAAACTAATACAAATCATGTAAATAATATTACAAAACCTCTAATTAATAATGTTATTAATGTAAATAATAATTTAAAAAGACCTGCTGTTAGTATTGGGTCTGATGCTCCCTCTAAAATTAATAAATTAGAACAAATAACTATGGTTAATAATATTCAAGTAGGCGGTTCAGTCGATATTGACGATGAACCTGAAATCGAAATTGATTTTAAGGGGGTTCGAAAGAATCTAAGATTTAATGTAGAAAAGGATAACATCATTCAAATAACGATAACCGATAAAATCGTTAATAAGTTAAATCATGAAATAAACAGAATGGGGTCGGTGAAAATACAATTCTCCGTATTGATTCAATTTGAAAAAGATGGTGAAATTAAAGATAATTTCTTCTCGAATAGGGCAGAGGCTTTTTCAGATAGTTTTCTAAGTGAGGGGGTTCACAAATTAAATAATAAAATAGAAAAATTCACATATTTGGGTAGTGGATGGCGGGTTGTTAAAATCAAAGAAATAGATTTTATATTAACAAAATTTACACATATGAATAGGCTAGCTGGACATAGTTATATCCCCACCCCATCATCTTTAAAATCTAAAAATGCAATAGTAAACGTTAAAAACACTGATGATATGTGCTTTATATATAGTATTTTAGCACTTTTAAAACGTAATATTATACATAGACATAGGAACCGTGTTAGTTCCTATGAAAATTATCTCAACGAGTTAAATTTTGACCCCATTTCCGACTGTCCAATGAAACTATGTGATATTCCTAAATTCGAGATGAAAAATAAGGATTTAAATTTAGCAATAAATGTTTTAACTTATAGAACGACCCCTGCTAAGCCTTTTGAAAATATAGTTGACGATAATTATATTCCACATCATCCTCAATTAGATATTATTCACCGATCTAAGGTTATAGGTGGTGAACCCATATATTTACTTTTATTGGAAGACGGAGATAATTTCCATTATACCGCAGTTTTCAATTTGCAAAAATTAATGAACTCGCACCGTAGTAGCTCTTGTAGTGTTCAAATTTGTGTAAACTGGTGTCCCCATTGTCTTAACGGATTTAGACATAAAAATGCATTTGATATTCATGTCGCCTTATGCATTAAAAACCAGATAGGTACTACTTTATATACCCTACCTAAAGAGAAAAATTTAATTTTTCAAAATTATGCGAAAACCATAACCCCGCCATTCGTGATATATGCAGACTTTGAATCAATTTTACCGGGGGATATAATACACCATCAAAAGCATTTGCCAATAACAGCAGGTTTATTATTAATAAATAATTATAATAACTCCAAATTTTATTATGAGTTTGTTGGGGATGATTGCATTTTATCTTTCTTGCGTAAGGTGGAGGAAATTGCTATGACAATTGTCCTGCCATATTACGAAATTAATGGGAAAAAGCCCATGCAAACCTTGTCTTTCGCTGAAGAGCGGGCCTTTCGTGATTCCAGAACCTGCTACCTTTGTAAAAAATTTATTAGAAATAGAGTTAGGGATCATTGTCACTTTTCAGGTAAGTATCTTGGTGCTGCCTGTAGGAAATGTAATGTTTCTCGACGAATTCAGAAACAGTTACCTGTGGTTTTTCATAATTTGAGGGGGTATGATCTCCATCATATTTTGAAGTATGGTTTGAATAATTTTCCTTCTTGGGAATTAAATATTATTCCGACCACTACTGAGAAATTCATCTCCCTTATCGCGTACATTAACAAATTGTCTGTTCGTTTTATTGACAGCATGCAGTTTGTTAATTCATCTTTAGCAAAAGCGGTTAAGACTCTTTCCGATCTGCCTTTAACTTCTTCTGTTTTCGATGGCGCAATTGTTCAAGCCAAAGGTATCTTTCCTTATGACTTTGCCACATCTCTTGAGGTTCTGGAATCAACTCTTGAATTGCCACCTATCTGGGATTCAGTGACTAATGATGAATATGCATTAGCCCAAGTAATTTGGACTCAGCAAAACTGTAACAACATGTTAGATTACATGTTAACTTACCTTAAATTAGACGTGTTTCTCCTCGCAGACTATTTCCAACAATTCCGTGCAAAGGCCATTGCTTACAATGGTCTTGAGCCTCTTAATTTCTATGGCATTCCCGGTATGTCATGGGCCTCTGCGCTTATGACATTAACGGAACCCATTGAACTTTTGCAGGACATGGAAATGTTTAATTTCTATGAAGGAGGGATACGGGGTGGGTTAACATTTGTTAACAAACATTATGTTGCAAGTTCTGAAGACACAGAACTCTTGTATATTGATATAAATAACTTGTATGGTTGGGCCTTAAGCCAAAATCTGCCTTATGCTGACTTTGTTTGGGTGTATGATGATCTTGATTCTGTCTTGAATGAATGTATGAATGCTGATATTGATAACCTTCCATATGGTTATACTATGGAGGTAGATATCGATATACCTGATTGTTTGCATGACTTTCTGAATGATTTTCCGATTGCTCCGGAAAAGATGTGCCCGCCAAATTCTAAAGTTGAGAAGCTGATGCTCACGCATTGGCCGAAGAAGAACCATGTTCTTCATTGGCGACTTCTCAAGTTGTATATAGAATTGGGGGCTATTATTAAAAATGTACATAGAGCAATCAAATTTAAGCATGCACCCATTTTTAAATCTTACATAGACAAAAACACTAATTTGAGAGCCAATTCTACATGTGAGCTGCACAGAGATCTATACAAATTATTTAATAATAGTCTGTATGGGAAATCCGTAGAAAACCTTAAAAAACGGATGAATTTGAGGCTATGCAATTCAGCTGAAAAGATGATTGTATATGCTTCAAAGCCGACTTTCAAGAAATCTATCAAAATTGATGATGACTTGATTGCTGCACATCTCAATAAGGATTCTATATGTTTAGACAGGCCTAGTTACATTGGTCAAACGGTGCTAGACCTGTCTAAACTGAGGATGTACCAGTTACAGTATAAAGAATTGGCTAAATATAGAAATGAATTTAAATGTGAGATAAATATCGTTGCCGGCGATACTGACTCCTTTTTTCTTGAGGTTAGGAACTGTAAGCTTGACATTCTTTTGCCGGCAATGATTCGTGACAATCTTTTAGACACTTCCAACTATGACCCTGCACATCCCTTATACTCTAGAAACCTTGATTCGGTGATAGGTAAATTTAAAGATGAAAGTAAAGGTCTAGGGTATAAGGAATGGGTTTTCTTAAGACCCAAGTGCTATAGTTTGTTAGGGGCTAAAGATCATTTAAAAGCAAAAGGAGTCAGGTTAATAGGTACAGAAATTAGGCACGATTCATATTTAGAATGCTACAATAACAACGTAGTATTTTCTGTGCCACAAAGTAGGATAGGGACGCGGAACCATCAATTGTACACATTTAAAAACAATAAAATCGCGTTGTCAAACAACGACGACAAGCGGTTTTGGGTGGGGAAAAATTCCAGTCTCGCATTTGGTCATTATTTAGCACTAGATGATATAAATGAAGATCAAATATTTGAAGAAGTTGGGCCACTATTTGGAGGATTAAGTCCAGATTTTGTTTCTGGTGATGAGGAAGTGGGTCCACTTTTCAATGGTTTAAGTCCAGATTTCGATTCTGGTGATGATCCTAATGATGAAATTGATATTGACGATGTACAATTGAGTGACGAAATCGATATTGATGATGTACAATTGAGTGACGAAATCGATATTGATGATGTACAATTGAGTGATTAAGCGATTTTAATATCTTTTTCCTGTGATAAATTAATATAACTTTGTAAAAACATTGATTTGTGTTGATTTTTATTAATGAAAAGTTTTCGTATTTCTTTCTATGGATAAAAATCATTATATTGTGTAATATTATTAAACATTCCTTAAGTGTTTAAACATAGAAAGTATATTAAAAATTGTTTTATTATTGAAAACTAGTAATGTTGTCACTATGGATCAGAACTTTGTTTTGAGCCATTAAAAGAATTAAAATTTTTATAAAGTTTTATTATTTTTATTTAATTTGATAATACTGTTCATATTTACTTTAGTTTGCAGTGAGCATGTAACTAAATATCTTTGAAAAAAAAAATAATAATAATAATAATATGATCAGTACCCATGTGACTTGTTGAATGTGAGTAGTACCCTTTGTGCAGTACCCATAGGGGGACAGAATATCTTGTCGGATAGACTAGGAGTATATAATAATAATAATAATTATTATTATTATAATAATAAATGACCTTGAAAAATAAATGACCTTGACCTTGAAAAAATAAATGACCTTGATGAGTCATCACGATGAGTCATATGACCTTGGGAATGACCTTGGATGAGTCACGCGACCTTGAAATGACCTTGATGAGTCATGGTCTTTGTTTAAATGACCTTGATGAGTCATATGTCTTTGTTTAAAATTTGACCGTGACCTTTTATTAAAAATTTGACCTTGACCTTGAAAAAGAAATGACCTTGAAAAATAAATGACCTTGAAAATAATAAATGACCTTGAAAAATAAATGACCTTGAAAAATAAATGACCTTGAAAATAATAAATGACCTTGAAAATAATATTTTGAAAAATAAATGGCCTTGAAAAATGGTCTCGGGAAAACGTTAATAACTTTGCCGATGTTAATGATGATGATACCTTCAATAGCTCATTCGAAAGGCCTTGCACTAGGCTTTAAGATGAGGTATCGGCCAATAAAATCTGTTGGCGGGAACATTAATTTTTGGGATGAAAAAAAGTAGGTCACCGCTGGACCAATTAATTAAAACAAAAATTAAATTAAAAAAATAAATGACCTTGAAAAATAAATGACCTTGAAAATAATAAATGACCTTGAAAATAATAAATGACCTTGAAAAATAAATGACCTTGAAAATAATAAATGACCTTGAAAATAATATTTTGAAAAATAAATGGCCTTGAAAAATGGTCTCGGGAAAACGTTAATAACTTTGCCGATGTTAATGATGATGATACCTTCAATAGCTCATTCGAAAGGTCTTGCACTAGGCTTTAAGATGAGGTATCGGCCAATAAAATCTGTTGGCGGGAACATTAATTTTTGGGATGAAAAAAAGTAGGTCACCGCTGGACCAATTAATTAAAACAAAAAATTAAATTAAAAAAATAAATGACCTTGAAAAATAAATGACCTTGAAAATAATAAATGACCTTGAAAATAATATTTTGAAAAATAAATGGCCTTGAAAAATGGTCTCGGGAAAACGTTAATAACTTTGCCGATGTTAATTATGATGATACCTTCAATAGCTCATTCGAAAGGTCTTGCACTAAGCTTTAAGATGAGGTATCGTCCAATAAAATCTGTTGGCGGGAACATTAATTTTTGGGATGAAAAAAAGTAGGTCACCGCTGGACCAATTAATTAAAACAAAAAATTAAATTAAAAAAATAAATGACCTTGACCTTTTATTTAAAAAAAAAATTTTTCCCGGGGGGGGGAGGGGGGGGGTATATGTGGTCTGGCGGTGACCTGGTCTGGCGGTGACCAATCATACTACTGATGGACAATTTAAGTTTTTTGATACAAAGAGTCTCTGCGGCTAATCTTTTAAATTGTTTATATCATGAGATAAAATATTAATGAAAATACAAATAAAAATGGATTGTGTAAATAACATCATATTTGCTTACAAGCTTTTCGAATTAAATTCTTCAATATTAAAAATACAAAGTCAAAATCATTACCCATAAAAATCTTAACTGTAAATTTACTATCGTATTTTCTATATTGTCATAAAAATAAAAAAAACAATTTAAAAGTAGATTACATACAATAACGGTGGTTTCTAACTTCTTGTTGTCAAAAATTAGATTTTATATTGAAATTCTACCCAAGATCTACTAATAAAAAACTAATCAAAAGAATACCTGAAATTATATTGGCTACAAAAATATTACATATTATAACAAAGATAAATTAAAGGAAAAATTATATTTAAATAAATTTTAATCAAAGTGTTAATTTTTTCGGTACAGTTCATTAGAAGGTTAATGAGACAATTGTCGCTGCACATCCTCCACAAGTGTACCATAATCTGGATTATAATTATAGTCGAAAAGTTTTTCATTAAATACATTATTCGCAGCAAAAGGCTTAAATTATCGCTTTATTGTTTTAAATAATAATAATAATAATAATAATAATAATAATAATAATAATAATAATAATAATAATAATAATAATAATAATAATAATAATAATAATAATAATAATAATAATAATTATAAACAGCCAGGATAATCCAGTATTTTATAGGCTTTCAGTATTTTTGCAAATGTTATATATTAAAATTTATAAAATACTCAACATCAACGGATTGGATACCGTTTGAAGAGTTAACCAATTGGGTTTAAAATAAGTTCTTGGGTTTGGTGGGAAATGAAAAAAATATTTATGAATATATATTTCTAAGTTTCATACATTTCTCTCCAGCATTCATCAAGTTCAAAAAATGTATTTATGTCAAAAAGTGTATTTTATAATTTAAAATTAGTGGTAAAATTTCACAAATTCAAACAAATGACAAAAAGTGTGATAATGAAAAATATATTTATTTATGTTTGAAAGATACAATTCGATTATAAAACCAAAATATCAGCCCAAGTAAAATGAGATTACATAATGCCAAAATCCCAAATACGAGTGGGAGTCCTTTGAAAGCATAAACTGAAGTAACAAAAAATGGACCGACTATCCGTGACAGGCTACCAACCGCTGTAAAGAATCCCATCCATATAGCCTTAAAATTGAAAAGTTATTAATATAATCGATATTTTAATTTAAGTTTTCCAAAAGTTCCTTGAAACGTAATGATGATTGGATTGAATAACCGGTCAAAAATTATCAACCATATGTCAAATACAAATTTAGTAAAGAAGGATGTTTGTTCTTTCAATAATTGAATATATAAAAAAAGTTAAGCAAATTAAATAATCAAATTTAAATAAAAGGAGTAGGAAAATAGAAATATTAGTAAAAGTGTCATTTAAAATTCTATTTTAATGAGGAGTCGCCAATTTATTTGTTAAAATGAAAGGGTCAAGTTCAGTTTTTGGTGTAACTCAATGATCGTGTCCTGGGTTATTCACAAGGAAAGAAAAGCGTGAAAATAACCTAGCTAAAATCAAGAAATCGACAATATTTCGAAATAAAATATTTTCAGTCAACGCCAATAAAAACTTAACATATATATACAATAACAATCATAAACAAGTATATAAACTTCTTAAAAGGATTCCATTCTACCTCTATTTGATTATATTGGGTTTATTAAAAAATAATTTCATGTTTTTGAGTAATAAAAAGTAAAATAAAATTTAATGAAGTAATTTTATTAAATTATAAATTTTGTACAATTACTTTCTGCAATCTCGCAAATAAATTAAAAATTCCTGGTTTCTGGACGAAAATTTGTTGAACGTGCATTTTCCATTTTTCAAAAAACGTGAAAGATTTTCCATTTAAACAATTTTATAAAGATCGAAATAAATGAAAATCAGGTGCTAGGTCTGGGGAATAAGGTGAAGTAGCCAGAAAATCCCAATAAAACTGCACTAAAATTTGCCGGGTCTTTCAATAACATATAGAGGTTTTATAATACAACAAACGTTTATATGCAAATCTCGCTCTTTTTGCCATCTATCACCAAAAAAGAAATAAATTAAATATTTGATCTGTTAAACACGCTTAACATCATGTGAAATAAACCTTTACCATTCGCAATTGAAATACATATTTTTGTATGTAATAGATGCATTTATCTTGCGTTCGACGTGTATAAACATCAAGTCCTTCAATTTACTACGCACAACGCGTGCGACCTTTAAAATTGAATTACACGTTTAACAGTTTAATCACCCTGGTTATCTTTTAGATTTAGCATGTATGGGTTATAAGAATATGTTTAAAAATTAAATATTAACTTTAAAGATTAATTATATAAAATATTTTTAAAATAGTATTTTCAACATTTTAAATGTATAATCTAAAATGTTAAAAGTTTATAAATTTGAAATAACAAATTTAGTATGTTAATGTGAATGAATTATATGAAGAATGAAATCTGTCCTTCTGAAAATATTAATATTTGACACTGAAAAAACTCGAATATATTGCGTGTTTTAATTATATTGTATAAAGATAGTTTATTTAAAAAAGAGCTTGAAGACTATAAATCAGTAATATATCGATGTTTTTTGATATATTACTGATTCATAGTCTTCAAGCACTCTTTAATAAATTCAATGGAAAAAATAATCAGCGGTGAAATTGGAAAAAAGTTCTTATAATATAAAGATAGTGTTTATTAGAAATAAATTATTAAAATATTGTTATTTTATAGACGTGATAAATACAAAATTCACGGTAGCTAATACGGATAAAACATATTATTAGGTACGATTGCTTAAAAGAGAATTAACTAAAAGCTGATTATTTAAACTAACTAAATTTTATACTGATATACAATTTAAATAAAAAAATGTAAACTCTAAATAAATATAAAGTTTTATAAGACCTTTTTAAAAATTTCACCTCTGATTTCTTTTCAATAGACATTGTATTTATTACAAAAATATTAAGTTAACACAATAAAGAAAGATAAAAACAATTTATTAGAAAAATCACCTAAATTTCAAAACATAATCTATTTTAAGTAAAAAATATTTTCAATTAATGAACATTGTAAAAAAGGCCTACCTAGCTATTCGAATAATAATAAGATTCAACAAATATTACAAATATATAAAATAATCATTATTTATTACATAATATTGAAAAATTTTTAAATATTAAAATTTTATCAAAAAAATAAAAACTTTGTTGCCGCTGGTGAAGTGTTGCATATATATATTTACTAATTTACAGCCTTCAAACTCTTTTTAATAAATAACTATATAAAATAAAAAATAAAAACATTTTCAGATTTTGTTTAAATAACCAGAAAATAGGAAGAGAAATCTTTTCAAAATGCAAAGATCTTGTAACAAATGTTGTATCAAATTTTATTCCTCACGATAGCTGGTATAATTATTTGAAACATTACTATTATAAACAAATATCAGAATCGTTAAGTTGAAAACCAACAATCTCATGACAACTGTTGTTATAAATTGTGTCCGTAAATAATGTGATTTTTCACGAATTAAAGGTAGCAATAATAATAATAATAGAAATAGGATTTTTTGTCTATTTAAAATTCTATTTGATTACTATAATAACTTATTATTAAAAACATATTAAATAACTTATTCATTTTAAATATACATCACGATAATAATAATAATAATAATAATAATCATAATAATAATAATAATAATAATAATAATAATAATAATAATAATAATAATACCAGTAATAACAATAATAATATCAATAATAAATACAATGTCAGTCGAGAAAATTGAAAAAATTTCTTATAATACAAAAGTAATAATATCAATAATAATAATAATAATAATAATAATAATAATAATAATAATAATAATAATAATAATAATAATAATAATAATACCAATAATAATACCAATAATAATATCAATAATAATATCAATACTAATATCAATTATAATATCTGTTTTCGTCTAAAACAAGTCAAAAGAATCTTTCTGTAATTGATCGTATCACACGCTCTATTTTTACACGACCATTGTTTATCAAACCATTTAACGTGTCCAATAACTTGAGATTGAGCCATGATTGAATTGGAAACATTGGATAATTGTTCAACACTTTGGCGAATAAACATTTGAATTAAGTTGATCTTTTTAAGAGCGTTATTAAATAGAATATCATATTCATAAGTTAGCAAGTTTATCTTTTTATCGCTAATGTCATAAATGATTTCAGATAATTCAGGAATATCTTTAAATCTTTGAGGAAATTTCATAAAAATATCTTGGAATTCCTCTTCTGTCATTTCATGATTTACAGAAATTAAATCATTGATTTCCAATCGTTTTGATAAACTTCCATTAATAATCTTCGCTATATTGCTCATTGAAATACGACATTTCAAACATTCATTATTATCCATATTTCACTGAAGCCGAAATTCGAATTCAGTATAAAAAACTACTCTTTTAAACAACAATTTCTCTTTCAGCAGAGAACAAATCAATTCATTTTTCCAGAATTCAAATCTGGCATAAAAACTAATCTTTTAAACAAAGACTTCTTCGAACCAAAATAATAATCCATTTTAATCTACCATTCTAAAACTCAAATCAAAATTAAAAACTTAATAAACCTACTTCTCGCGTCTGTGTGCGCACACCAACAAAATTCGGTCTAATCATACCGCGCACACAGACGCGAAAAAACAACCCAAACAAACTGCCAGTCAGAGGCAATCCCCCTCTGACTGGTCGAAACAATATCAATAATAATACCCATTATAAAATCAATAATAATACATTAAATGAATAACGATAATGAGAATTTGCGAAAATTATATTCAAAGTGGGCTTTCAATTATAAAATAATCCGTTTTGATCTAATTCGACTCACAGCTACAGCTATTTCCAAATCTTTTTATAATTCATATTTAATAAATTTTAGGGTTACATTCATCCTATTTTATATATAATTATTTCGAATTAAAAAAAACTCGCAATGTATAAATGACGAAAGTTTTATATTTTTAAGTCAATGATACAAATGAGAATATGAAACTGCGTGATACCTATTTACTTAATGACATTAAAATAAAATTAAAGATGATAATAGCATTCATGGAATAAAATTTTTCAAAATTTAGTAAACTTTGAATCGAAACAAATAGGCAATAAGTACAAGCTGATGATAATGATTAATACTTTAAGCGCAACATAAAACACTTACTTGAGATCCCGGACCAAGGGACAAGGAAAACAAAACTGTAGTTACAACAGAACATATTGCATAGCCGAGGGTAAATGTAAATAGGGAAATGAAAAGAGCATATATAGTAAGAGCTGGAGTAGTCTTACACCAAAGTTGTTCAGTCACTGGACATCCGGTAGTGCCTTTAAAATTAATTTCTTTTAAATTCATAATTTTAAAATGTTATAAAACACCATTAGATTTCGGAATTGGAGGTTTTCCGGCCATTGGTATAAGTACAAAGCAAGTAAGAGTACAAAATATTTGTCCTACTACCAAATGTTTTCTGTTGGAATACCTTTTTAAATAATAAAGAATAAGTTTATTTAAAAGTATTTAAATAATAAACTGTAAAAAATCTTGTTGATAGTGAAATTATTTATAAAAATATAATTCAAATATTTTTATCCTAAAATAGATCCTGTCCAATCCAAATCCAATATGGCTAACTAATCCTTGTCTGCCCCTCTTCATCTCCTGTAAAATATTTCTTTGGGGAATTTGAGATAGAAAGAAATATTTATTAAATTTCGAATTGGAGTGAACAGGACATATTTTAGGTGGAAATATATTTTGTAATAAACAGTAAATGTCTGTAAGGTTACCATCATTGTTTCATCCCTCTCCCTATTGTTATATTGTTTTATGTGCGCATTTGGTTGTATATCATGTTATTCATTGAAACATAAGATAAATTTTAAATCAATTATGGAGCCTCAAAATGTGGATTAATCAAATAAATTCGAGTATTCTATTCAGAGAATAAGATAGTATAGAAAGGATAGATTTAAATAAAATGAATGCCTCCAAGGCAAATTTTAATCATAATTTTTAAAATTCACATATACTTTTTAGTTGGATTCAGTCAGAACTGTTGAATATTCTATTTTGAGTTAATTGTTCATTGGTGTATTTTTTTTAAACTCACGAAAGTTTCACGTAAATATAACGTGCAAACCGACTGCTATTAGCCAATGAAATTTGGAAATGATGTAAATCAGAGATTCTCAACCGGTTGCACACGTACGCCTAGGGGTACGCCGGCTGTTGCAAAGGGGTACGCGCAACCCCATTATCTTACCAATGTTAATAAATAATTACAATAATAATTTTTTTTGTTGATTAGAATTTCTTTTTCTGTACGACGTCGTGTTTCAATTTTAGAACGTTAGCAATTAAAATAAATATTCTTCATTTAATTCAGTTAATCTTGGAATATTGAAATGTAAATTGTAAATAAACGATAACCAGCATCAACGTCAATAAATAGTCTCGAATCTTTTAAAAGAAAACAAAATGAATTAAAAAACGGTAGGAACGCACTGAAACTATTCACATCAGCTAATTCGTAAAGCTTGGAGGCATTATATTTGGTCAGTCTGAGAATTGCTCAAACTGGAAAACCGCATACAATAGGGGGCAGTCTAATATTGCCTGCAGCAAAAGATATTGTGTCATCTGTAGGACCAAATGCTGCCAAGAAACTGTTACTTTGTTACGATTGTTACTTTGTCCGATAGTACTGTTTCTCGAAGAATCCACGAATTAGCAGCACAAGTTAAATCAATTCTCATTCAAAAAATTCAGTAAAGCAAATTCTTTGCGATTCAGTTAGATGAGAGTAGAGATGTTACAAACTTTACACAGCTGATGGTGTATGTTAGGTATCAATTTGAACAGTCGGTTGAAGAAGAATTTCTGTTTTGTGAGCCATTACCTGGTCGGAAAACTGTTCCAGAAATATTTAAAAAAATTGATGATTTCATGACCGTAAATGAAATAAAATGGCTAAATTGTGTTGGAATTTGCTCTGATGAGGCAGCTGCAATGACTGGCAAACATGGAGGAGTGGTAACCAAAATCCAACAAGTTTCACCAGAAGCTAAGTTTACCCATTGCAGTATCCATCGTGCAGCTCTTGCTATCAAAGCGATGCCTGCTAGTTTAAAACACGTTCTGGACGAATCAGTTAAAGTAGTTAATTTCATAAAAGCTTGGGCTTTCAACTCTCGAATGTTTTCAATATTGTGTAATGAAATGGGGAGTGATTATAAGAAGCTTCTTTTGCACAAAGAGGTAAGATGGTTGTCACGAGGAAAAGTGTTAATTCGAATCTCTGAACTTCGCGAAGAAGCTCAAATGTTTTTGATGGATAGTAACTATGAAAGACGCGACTTATTTTTGAATGAGTTGTGGCTAATGAGATTGGCTTATTTAGCTGACATCTTTGGTAAACTGAACGAGTTAAATTCGAGTTTGCAAGTCCGAAATATAACTCCATTTGTGGTTGCTGACAAAGTAAATGCAATGATTAAGAAGCTTACGCTTATGAAGTCCGATGTTGAACATATTAAAATAGCGGCATGTCAATCATTGCAAACATTTTTGACAGAGAAAGAGGATATAAAAAATCATTGTTTGCAATTGATATGAATTTCGGGTCATACTTTCCAGGAAATTTGGTTGATAAAAGTTGGATACGAAATCAATTTGCTGAAACTGAATTTCCAGTTGACTTTTCTGCCCAAGAAAGAGATCAGTTCATTGACCTATCGTGTGATGGTGGACTGAAAAGTGAATTTAGCAAGGATTTCTTGAATGATTTCTGGTTAAAAAGAAGAGGATTAATTTCGGACAGAACTTTGAAAGTTTTAATTCCTTTCAGTACATCATATCTCCGTGAAACTGGATTTTCTGCAATGTTATCAATTAGAAATAAATACAGATCGAAACTTGAACTTGAGCCAGACTTACGTCTAAAACTAACAAAATTAAAGCCTGACATTGCAAAATTATGCAGCTCAAAACAAGCCCAATGTTCGCATTGATTAAATTTTCGTTTTTTTACAACTAGTACTGTCTTACGCATATAATTGTATGTTATTAGTGAATTTATAAATATTTATAAGTGTTGTTCTAGGTAGAGGTAAGCACAAAAAATACTTTTTCTCTTGGGGGTAAGTAGGTAGTTAGGAGCCCGCTGGAACAATTACCCCACTCCCCCGCCCTGTTCCACGATTTTTTTTGTTCCACGATTTTTTTTGTTCCACGATTTTTTTTTGCTGCAACTTTTGATTTCGCATTTGTTCCACACTATAGTGAAGGGGTCTCTATGGTCCTGGGATTTTCAATACAAAAAAATTTTTTTCAATACAAAAACGATGGTCCTGGGATTTTCAATACAAAAAAAAATTTTTCAATACAAAAACGATGGTCCTGGGATTTTCAATACAAAAAAAAATTTTTCAATACAAAAATCCGACTACCACTAAAAAAGCATGGAATTTTCAGACTATAGTGAGGGGGTCTCCTTGGTCCTGGGATTTCCAATAGAAAAAGGTGGTCTTCAATAAAAAAGCATGGTAATTTAAGGTCTCAGGATATTTTCAATACAAAAATCCGACTATCAATAAAAAAGCATGGATTTTTCGAATTAAATTAAGGTGGGTCTCCTTGGTCCTGAGAATTTCAATAGAAAAAGGCGGTCTTCAATAAAAAAGCATGGTAATTTAAGGTCTCAGGATATTTTCAATACAAAAAGGTGGTCTACACTAAAAAACAGTGGTAATTTAAGGTCTCAGGATATTTTCAATACAAAATCCGACTATCAATAAAAAAGCATGGAATTTTCTAGGTCAATTCAGGTGGGTCTCCTTGGTCCTGAGAATTTCAATAGAAAAAGGTGGTCTACACTAAAAAACGTGGTAAATTTTTTCAATTACAGTAAATTATGGTCCAAATTTTTCAATTACAGTAAATTATGGTCCTAAAAAATTAAATTAAAGTAAATTATGGTTCTAAAAAATTAAATTACAGTAAATTATGGTCCAAAAAAATTAAATTAAAGTAAATTAAGGTTCAAATTTTTAAATTAAGTAAATAATGGTTCTAAAAATTAAATTACAGTAAATTATGGTCCAGATTTTTCAATTACATTAAATTATGGTTCTAAAAAATTAAATTACAGTAAATTAAGGTCCAAATTTAAAAATTAAAGTAAATTATGGTCCAAATTTTTGAATTAAAGTAACTTATGGACCTAAAAAATTAAATTACAGTAAATTATGGTTCAAATTTTTAAATTAAAGTAAATTTTGGTTCTAAAAATTAAATTAAAGTAAATTATGGTTCTTAAAAATTAAATTACAGTAAATAATGGTTCAAATTTTTAAATTAAGTAATCAATGATAAAAATTTAAAATAAGTAAATTAAAGTAAATTAAAGTAAGATTTTAAAATTTAATTACAAAATAATAGAAGGTGTTTGAGAATTGAAATTTTTATGAAATAATTTTTTAAGTTAATTTTTAATGGAAATTTTAATAGAATAATTTTTAAGATAATTTTTAATGGTAATTTTTATGAAATATTTTTCAAAGACAAATTTTAATAATAATTCAACAACAAACCAATAACTTAGTACCAACAACCAGTAACTTACGAACATGTATTAACAACCAGATACCTACAACTAGTTACTAACAACCAGTTACCTGATACCAAGTACAAGATACCAAATAATAACAACCAAAAACAAGCAACCAACTAGCTACCACCTACCAAGTACATACAACCAACATCAACCAGGTACTAAGCATTAATTACCAACTACTAAGTACCTACAACCACCTACCAAGTACCTACAACCACATACCAAGTACTAACAACTAAAGAAAACCAACTAGCTACAACCTACCAAGTACTTACAACCCACAACAACCACCTAACAACTAACTACCACCTACCAAGTACATATAACCAACATCCACCAGGTACTAAGCATTAATTACCAACTACTAACAACTAGCTACCAACTACCAAGTACCTACAACCAACATCAACCAGATACCTAAAACTAGATACCAACAACCAGTTACCAACTACTAAGTACCTACAACCACCTACCCATTAACTAGCTACAACGACCTAACAACCAATTACCTGCTACCAAGTACTTACAACTAGATACCACGTACTAACTAACTCTCAAACAACCAGGTACTAGGCATTATCAACCAAGTACCTACAACTAGATACTAACAACCAGTACCTGATACCAAGTACTAACAACCAAAAACATGCAACCAACTAGCTACCACCTACCATGTACTAACAACCACCTACCCATTAACTAGCTACAACCAGCTAACTAGGTACTAGATACCAAGTACTAACAACCGACAACAACCAGGTACTAAGCATTATTAACCAACTACCAAGTACCTACAACCACCTACCAAGTACATACAACCAACAACAACCAAGTACTAAGCATTATTAACCAACTACCAAGTACCTACAACTAGATACTAACAACCAAAAAACAACCAACCAACTAGGTACCTGATACCAAGTACTAACAACCAACAACAACCAAGTACCTACAACCAACAACAACCAAGTACTAAGCACTGTCAACTAGATACCAAACACTTACAACCTACAACTAGTTACTAACAACCAGTTACCTGTTACCAAGTACATACACCAAAACAACCAACCAACTAGGTACTAGATACCAAGTACTAACAACCCACAACAACCAGGTACTAAGCATTATCAACCAAGTACTAACAACTAGATACCTAGTACTAACAACCGCTAACAACTATATATCAAGCACTTACAACCAGATGACCACATGAAATTATTGGTTAAATATGAAAATAATGGTTATAATTAGTTGTTAAGTAAATTATGGTGTAAAATTAAGTAATAAAGAATAATTAGGTAAATTAAGGATAAATTAAGGAAAATTAAGGTTCAAAATTTAAAATTAAGTAACCAATGGTTTAAATTTTTAATTAAAGCTAAATGAGTAAATTAAAGTAATAATTTTTAAATAAGTAAGTAAATTAAACTAAGATTTTTAAATTTATTATCAAAAGATTGAATAACCACCAACTTTTTTGAGAAATGTAATTTATAATGAAAATTTTAATGGAAATTTTAATGGAATAATAATAATAATAATAATAATAATAATAATAAAAATAATAATAATAAAAATAATAATAATTCAACATTTACCAACAATCGGTTACTAAATATTTTTAACTAGGTGCTAACAAATACTTACAACATGATACCATGTACTAAATAACTCTCAAACAACCACATACTTACAACTAACTACTTACACTCAACTAAATATTCTTTATTGTATTTTTTTTTAAATTATTATTTTTTATACAGCTTCTATAATAATTTTAATTACAATCAGTAGAAAAACCTTTTCAAATTTAACAAAAATGTTGATTTTCATCAAAAAACCATAACTCAATCACTTTAAAACAGCACGTGAAATTCAAAATAATTTAAATTACAATGAAAGACTAATGAATTCTAATTTACAAAACATTCTTCTTTTAATTGATAACTACTGACTTATTATTGCAATGTAAAAATCACATTCAAAAAATACTTATTGTTGATCACTTTTATTATATATACTCTGAGTTTATCTGACAGGATGTTTTGACCCTCTAAGGGTACTGGTCGTAATGGTACTGGTCGTAAGGGTACTGGTCGTAAGGGTAATAGTCGTAAGGGTATTGGAAAAACTCAACCACCACCTACCCATTAACTAGCTACTAAGTACTAAAAACCAGGTCTCAAACAACTAAATACTAAACACTTACAACCAACATCAACCAGCTGCTAAGCATTATCAACCTACAACTATATAACAACATCGCACCAACTACCAAGTACAACAAACCAACAACATAGTATCATCAACCAGTAACTTACGAACATGTACTAACAACCAACAATCAAGTACTAACAAATAGATCTTTAAAAGAAAATCCTCTGCACTTGCAATATTGATCACTCTCAACCTCCACCTACTCATTAACTAGATACTAAGTACTAACAACCATGTCTCAAACAACTAAATACTAAACACTTACAATCGACTAACAACCAGGTACTAAGCATTATCAACATACAACTATATAACAACAATCAGTAAACAACACTGTACCAACTACCAAATACAAGATATCAACAACTAGATACTAAGTACCAACAATCAACTAACCACACATAAAAATAATAGCAATTAAATACAAAATATTCTTCATCACATACACTATCTTCTTATCAAAATCTAAAAAGTCAACCAACTACTTACAACCAACAACTATGTACTAAAAAATTGATCATTAAAAGAAAATACTCATCACTTGAAAAATTGGATGAAAAATTAATTGAACTCAAGTCATCAATAACTTGATAAAAATTGATTAAATAATTATTCAAAATAAATATCATAAAAATTTAATTAATAGACAAGAAAGAATTCTAATCATTAATCATCCAGTAAATAAAAAAAATACTGATCATTCAAGTTGAATCAACTAAGTTAATAAATTAATAAAAATTTGAAATAAGATTTAGTAGATAATTGATTTAGATTGAATAAATTAATTGAAATAAAATTAATTTTAATTATTTTTTTTTAAAAAGTAATACATGTACTCAAATTGATTGACTGATTTCTCAATATATTCAAAAAATCAGTATAAATTCATTACAATTATCAAAGTCAGCAATCTACAATAAAAATAATTATCATTAAATTCCAAAAGAGACTAGATAACTAATGATAACATCTAACAAACCAGTAAATTCATTTAAATGACAATAATTGGTATATCCGAGTGAATTCTCTAATAAAATCATCTAAAAAAGAATCATTTTCCCCTAAATATATCAATATTTAAAGATTAGTATTTTATCGATAAATATCCTTAAAAGGTTATATATTTACCTCAAATGACTATAATTCTAACTTTAATTCCTATTATCACGAATATTTCCCTATAAAACATGTAAAATAATTTAGTCATTAACCCTAAAATAATTTATAAAATCTAATGATAAAACCGGTTATAATTAAATTTTTGTTAATCACTGTAAATTTTTGTAAATCACTACTCGAAATTTAAAATAAATATAACTGACTAGGTCCCATTGAAAGATTAAATTTATCCATTCAATAAAATATATTTCTTCAAATGATCATTTTTACCGATATTCAACCGATTTAATTACTAATTAAAATCAATCGATAGATTTCTTTCAANAATAATTAGTGGAAAATAGAGAATCGGGGAATATAAGTGAGAAGGATATATAATTTAAACTAGTTTATTACATAACAAGCCGCGACTATTTTATTACATAACAAGCTGTGAATGGGATTTTATTGAGAATTATTGATTAGGTCATTTTTTTAATTTTTGAATAAGTACTTTAATAACTTAATAATTTAAATGTTTTGATTTACACTAAATAATTTCTAAATCAATTACCCTTTTCAATCAAAATAAGTTAATATTCAAATATGTCTTAGAAAATATTAATTTTGAAAGAAATCTATCGATTGATTTTAATTAGTAATTAAATCGGTTGAATATCGGTAAAAATGATCATTTGAAGAAATATATTTTATTGAATGGATAAATTTAATCTTTCAATGGGACCTCGTCAGTTATATTTATTTTAAATTTCGAGTAGTGATTTACAAAAATTTACAGTGATTAACAAAAATTTAATTATAACCGGTTTTATCATTAGATTTTATTAAATTATTTTAGGGTTAATGACTAAATTATTTTACATGTGTTATAGGGAAATATTCGTGATAATAGGAATTAAAGTTAGAATTATAGTCATTTGAGGTAAATATATAACCTTTTAAGGATATTTATCGATAAAATACTAATCTTTAAATATTGATATAATTTAGGGGAAAATGATTCTGTTTAGATGATTTTATTAGAGAATTCACTCGGATATACCAATTATTGTCATTTAAATGAATTTACTGGTTTGTTAGATGTTATCATTAGTTATCTAGTCTCTTTTGGAATTTAATGATAATTATTTTATTGTAGATTGCTGACTTTGATAATTGTAATGAATTTATACTGATTTTTTGAAATATATTGAGAAATCAGTCAATCAATTTGAGTACATGTATTACTTTTTAAAAAAAAATAATTAAAATTAATTTTATTTCAATTAATTTATTCAATCTAAATCAATTATCTACTAAATCTTATTTTCAAATTTTTATTAAATTTATTAACTTAGTTGATTCACTTGAATGATCAGTATTTTTTTTTTATTTACTGGATGATTAATGATTAGAATTCTTTCTTGTCTATTAATTAAATTTTTATGATATTTATTTTGAATAATTATTTAATCATTTTTATCAAGTTATTGATGACTTGAGTTCAATTAATTTTTCATCCAATTTTTCAAGTGATGAGTATTTTCTTTTAAAGATCAATTTTTTAGTACATAGTTGTTGGTTGTAAGTAGTTGGTTGACTTTTTAGATTTTGATAAGAAGATAGTGTATGTGATGAAGAATATTTTGTATTTAATTGCTATTATTTTTATGTGTGGTTAGTTGATTGTTGGTACTTAGTATCTAGTTGTTGATTATCTTGTATTTGGTAGTTGGTACAGTGTTGTTTACTGATTGTTGTTATATAGTTGTAGGTTGATAATGCTTAGTACCTGGTTGTTAGTCGATTGTAAGTGTTTAGTATTTAGTTGTTTGAGACCTGGTTGTTAGTACTTAGTATCTAGTTAATGAGTAGGTGGAGGTTGAGAGTGATCAATATTGCAAGTGCAGAGGATTTTCTTTGTAAAGATCTATTTGTTAGTACTTGATTGTTGGTTGTTAGTACATGTTCGTTAAGTTACTGGTTGATGATACTATGTTGTTGGTTTGTTGTACTTGGTAGTTGGTGCGATGTTGTTATATAGTTGTAGGTTGATAATGCTTAGCAGCTGGTTGATGTTGGTTGTAAGTGTTTAGTATTTAGTTGTTTGAGACCTGGTTTTTAGTACTTAGTAGCTAGTTAATGGGTAGGTGGTGGTTGAGTTTTTCCAATACCCTTACGACTATTACCCTTACGACCAGTACCCTTACGACCCAGTACCATTACGACCAGTACCCTTAGAGGGTCAAAACATCCTGTCAGATAAACTCAGAGTATATATAATAAAGTGATCAACAATAAGTATTTTTTGAATGTGATTTTTACATTGCAATAATAAGTCAGTAGTTATCAATTAAAAGAAGAATGTTTTGTAAATTAGAATTCATTAGTCTTTCATTGTAATTTAAATTATTTTGAATTTCACGTGCTGTTTTAAAGTGATTGAGTTATGGTTTTTGATGAAAATCAACATTTTTGTTAAATTTGAAAAGGTTTTTCTACTGATTGTAATTAAAATTATTATAGAAGCTGTATAAAAAATAATAATTTAAAAAAAAATACAATAAAGAATATTTAGTTGAGTGTAAGTAGTTAGTTGTAAGTATGTGGTTGTTTGAGAGTTATTTAGTACATGGTATCATGTTGTAAGTATTTGTTAGCACCTAGTTAAAAATATTTAGTAACCGATTGTTGGTAAATGTTGAATTATTATTATTTTTATATTATTATTTTATTATTATTATTATTATTATTATTATTATTCCATTAAAATTTCCATTAAAATTTTCATTATAAATTACATTTCTCAAAAAGTTGGTGGTTATTCAATCTTTTGATAATAAATTTAAAAATCTTAGTTTAATTTACTTACTTATTTAAAAATTATTACTTTAATTTACTCATTTAGCTTTAATTAAAAATTTAAACCATTGGTTACTTAATTTTAAATTTTGAACCTTAATTTTCCTTAATTTATCCTTAATTTACCTAATTATTCTTTATTACTTAATTTTACACCATAATTTACTTAACAACTAATTATAACCATTATTTTCATATTTAACCAATAATTTCATGTGGTCATCTGGTTGTAAGTGCTTGATATATAGTTGTTAGCGGGTTGTTAGTACTAGGTATCTAGTTGTTAGTACTTGGTTGATAATGCTTAGTACCTGGTTGTTGTGGGTTGTTAGTACTTGGTATCTAGTACCTAGTTGGTTGGTTGTTTTGGTTGTATGTACTTGGTAACAGGTAACTGGTTGTTAGTAACTAGTTGTAGGTTGTAAGTGTTTGGTATCTAGTTGACAGTGCTTAGTACTTGGTTGTTGTTGGTTGTAGGTACTTGGTTGTTGTTGGTTGTTAGTACTTGGTATCAGGTACCTAGTTGGTTGGTTGTTTTTTGGTTGTTAGTATCTAGTTGTAGGTACTTGGTAGTTGGTTAATAATGCTTAGTACTTGGTTGTTGTTGGTTGTATGTACTTGGTAGGTGGTTGTAGGTACTTGGTAGTTGGTTAATAATGCTTAGGTACCTGGTTGTTGTCGGTTGTTAGTACTTGGTATCTAGTACCTAGTTAGCTGGTTTGTAGCTAGTTAATGGGTAGGTGGTTGTTAGTACATGGTAGGTGGTAGCTAGTTGGTTGCATGTTTTTGGTTGTTAGTACTTGGTATCAGGTACTGGTTGTTAGTATCTAGTTGTAGGTACTTGGTTGATAATGCCTAGTACCTGGTTGTTTGAGAGTTAGTTAGTACGTGGTATCTAGTTGTAAGTACTTGGTAGCAGGTAATTGGTTGTTAGGTCGTTGTAGCTAGTTAATGGGTAGGTGGTTGTAGGTACTTAGTAGTTGGTAACTGGTTGTTGGTATCTAGTTTTAGGTATCTGGTTGATGTTGGTTGTAGGTACTTGGTAGTTGGTAGCTAGTTGTTAGTAGTTGGTAATTAATGCTTAGTACCTGGTGGATGTTGGTTATATGTACTTGGTAGGTGGTAGTTAGTTGTTAGGTGGTTGTTGTGGGTTGTAAGTACTTGGTAGGTTGTAGCTAGTTGGTTTTTCTTTAGTTGTTAGTACTTGGTATGTGGTTGTAGGTACTTGGTAGGTGGTTGTAGGTACTTAGTAGTTGGTAATTAATGCTTAGTACCTGGTTGATGTTGGTTGTATGTACTTGGTAGGTGGTAGCTAGTTGGTTGCTTGTTTTTGGTTGTTATTATTTGGTATCTTGTACTTGGTATCAGGTAACTGGTTGTTAGTAACTAGTTGTAGGTATCTGGTTGTTAATACATGTTCGTAAGTTACTGGTTGTTGGTACTAAGTTATTGGTTTGTTGTTGAATTATTATTAAAATTTGTCTTTGAAAAATATTTCATAAAAATTACCATTAAAAATTATCTTAAAAATTATTCTATTAAAATTCCCATTAAAAATTAACTTAAAAAATTATTTCATAAAAATTTCAATTCTCAAACACCTTCTATTATTTTGTAATTAAATTTTAAAATCTTACTTTAATTTACTTTAATTTACTTATTTTAAATTTTTTACCATTGATTACTTAATTTAAAAATTTGAACCATTATTTACTGTAATTTAATTTTTAAGAACCATAATTTACTTTAATTTAATTTTTAGAACCAAAATTTACTTTAATTTAAAAATTTGAACCATAATTTACTGTAATTTAATTTTTTAGGACCATAAGTTACTTTAATTCAAAAATTTGGACCATAATTTACTTTAATTTTTAAATTTGGACCATAATTTACTGTAATTTAATTTTTTAGAACCATAATTTAATGTAATTGAAAAATCTGGACCATAATTTACTGTAATTTAATTTTTAGAACCATTATTTACTTAATTTAAAAATTTGAACCTTAATTTACTTTAATTTAATTTTTTAGGACCATAATTTACTGTAATTTAATTTTTTAGAACCATAATTTACTTTAATTTAAATTTTTAGGACCATAATTTACTGTAATTGAAAAATTTGGACCATAATTTACTGTAATTGAAAAAATTTACCACTTTTTTTAGTGTAGACCACCTTTTTCTATTGAAATTCTCAGGACCAAGGAGACCCACCTGAATTGACCTAGAAAATTCCATGCTTTTTTATTGATAGTCGGATTTTTGTATTGAAAATATCCTGAGACCTTAAATTACCATGCTTTTTTATTGAAGACCGCCTTTTTCTATTGAAATTCTCAGGACCAAGGAGACCCACCTTAATTTAATTCGAAAAATCCATGCTTTTTTATTGATAGTCGGATTTTTGTATTGAAAATATCCTGAGACCTTAAATTACCATGCTTTTTTATTGAAGACCGATTTCTTTAAATGGTGACTGGGAAGTTGCACTGCAAGATTTTACATTCGTGTACAATACATTCCCATTTTATAGTCAATGTAAGATTGATTTCAAAAGGAATGCTATGGAAACATGTAGTGGTATCTTTATTATCATAATTACTTATTAATTTTCGAATAAGGTATCATCTCCATCAAATCCATTTGCCATAAATCATTTATTCCATATGTTTTATATACTCTTGTTGGGAATCGTTTCTGCATTGGTTTGTTCAAACTGTACGCAAGCTGGTCTGATAACCACTTCTGGGTTTCCTTTTTCGAATTCGGAACTCTTTTGTTTAATTTTGCCACTCCACCGAAACCGGCTTCGTCTTCGGGGTTCGTCCAAATCTTCTCCATTACAACAAGAAGATTTAATATTAAATTTAATGTCTGGTAATGAAGGATTAGCACCCATTGTTTATGATCGACTTCCTATTATTCCACCTAATAATGATATTGCTAAAGGTATCAATCCCCCTTGTTGTTCATATAGAATTTTTCTCATTTGTTGACGATTTTTATTATTTACTAATGATAGCAAAGGTTTCTTATGTTTACTCAATAATTGCTTTTTAGATTTACTGATTTTAATCTTGCCTTTGACTACTTTAAGTATAATATCGAGTAAATCATCGACAACATAATTTGGAAAAGATTGCAAAATACTGTTTCTTTTCATACTGGGTGCCTTTAACAATGTATTGAAAAACGGGAAACTCCGATGATTTTTAACAACTTTTACTTTCTTAGTGGTTTTACTTTTAGGTTTAGGTTTAGGATTTTTCGAAATAAGATTCATTGCAGGAAAATTTTCTGTAATAAGTTCTTTAGATGAAGTATAACTAGTTGTTGGTGGAACTTTTGGTTGTTTTTTATTCGATATCCTTGTTTTTGAAAACATGATTTATGTGTTTTCAATTTTGTTTTGAACTTTGTTTATAAACCATGGTGCCTTTTGGATTGAAAATATCTGTTTTTACCCGTATATCATCAGGACATTGTTGTGTGAAATCGAGAAATATATACCCATGAGGTATTTTCGTAGCATCTTGAAATGCATTGATAAGAAAATTACGGTTATTAGGGTATGCTTGTCGTCCAAGAAAATCAATGACAGTTGCATCTCTAGGATTCTTGAAAATAACTAGATATTGTACATTTAAATTACGCGTTCGATGTGCACCACCTTGATGAAATAGATTTTGTGTTATGAAAATAACTGTTACACCAACATGTCTGCTGATTTTTGTGAATAAATTATTAAAATCCTTTTCTTTATTGGCTTCTTGATACAAATCATCGATAATGATGACATCATCTTTCTTCAAACGACTTGACCAGTTTTTATCAAAACCCTTTACTATTTTCATGTTTTTCAATTGACAGAAACTTGATTGTGTCAATCCATGTTCTTCATCGGCGCCCCTATGCCAATAAATATTGTTGAATTTTGTTTTGAACAAATTTGATTTTAGTAATTTACAAACAAATAATGTTTTTCCGCTACCACTTGGACCAACGATTTGGTATACTGCATCATTTCGTAATTCCATTTTTTAAATTTAAACTATATAATTATTGTTTATATTGATAATTTAAATGAACTCCTTTTTAAAATAACTATATATATATATAACAGAGTTTTTATAATTATTTCATTAAAATGCTTTCAAATATAAATTACAGGGCAAAAGCTGATGTATCAAAAATGGTATTTCCAATGGGGAAACCACAACAACTTATCAATAGAAGTAAAAAATATCCAATAATATATTTCAAAACTGGTAAATGTAGAATTATGGGGTGTAAGGAAATGATCAAAGCTAGTGAATATAATGTTTATGATTTAGAAATACAATCGATAACCGTAACTTCCGATATAGGTTTTTCTTGTAATTTAAATGAATTGGCTAAATTAATACCATGTGTTTACGAACCAGAATTATTTCCAGCTTTGAGATATATAAAATATAACCCTATGTGTGTAAATATATTCGCTAGCGGTAAGATAGTAATTCTTGGAATAAAAAATATTGATTACAAATGTATAGTTGATAATATCATATCTGAAATTAAATCAATAATTGAAGGAAATGAATTTTTAGATTTTTTATTATCACTTAATTAATTATTTATCATTGCAAATTCAATGCAATTGAAATGCATGATTCTGATTGGTCGAAATCTAATTGGCTGATGATTATTTATAACAAAATGTTTTCGGTTTAGTTGTCATTTATTCAACAAAAATGTACAACATACAAAGTTCAGCAATCACCTCAATGAAAGAGCATGCAAATTATGGTAATTTCAAATTTTTATTATTACATTAATATATATATATATATATATATATATATATATATATTTTACAGATGAATATCAATCAATTATCCTGCAAAGATTATGCTTCTATTATCCAGAATTAAATGAAATTCTACAAGATAGAGATCCAGCTATCATTCCGGATTTGGTATACAACCAAACACGAATCTGGATATTCGATATAATAAACACCTTTCTATGGGATATCAAGATAGGAAGGGGGATGAAAGAAATGAAACCAGAGGCTCCTTGCATTTTCGGATGTAGCTGTTGCAATTTCCGTTATCAACAATATGTTGAATGGTGTTTGGTGAAGACTGAGAAATCACCACTCGAGTCAGATTGTATCAAAATAAATTTTTATGTTGAATTGTTTTGTTTTTTGTAAATCGAAATAATAGAAATAGTAATAGAAATAGAAATAATATAAGTAATAATAGTAATATTAGAAATAATAATAAAAAACAATATTTATAATAAAAACATTAATGCAACATTAATGCAAATGACATGCAATTTAAACAAAGACATGCAATTTAAAACAAAGACATGCAGCAATCTGATTGGATGATAAACAATAGTCATAGGTATAAAAACCCTGTACCATTTCATTTTAATCATAATTCACGATGACAAAGAAAATTTCAAGCACTGAAAAGCCAAAAGTTGTTCCAGAACTTGTACAACCTGTTCAAATGTTCCACAACTATAAAATGTATTTTTTAAAAGAAGAAATCAATATGAAATTGGCGTCACCGATCAAGCTAATTCCAACTAAATTTCAATTCTTATCCGGCACGCTTTCAATGATAGATATTAAATCTATTGATGAGGTTTTCAAACGGTTGAATACGAATCTATCTTGTAATCAACATGCCTGGTTCAACAACAGATATGCAAGATTTTATGATTCCTTTGATGAAATCGGTTTCAAAGAAAACGAAAATTGGTATATAACAATTGCAATCCAAGGATATAAAGTTGATAATAATGATGTGTATTCTTCAATTTGGAAAATTATGTCTGCTAGACTTTCACAACTATTTTAATGTTATATTTAATAAATGTATTAGTCATATTTGTTTTTTCTCTTTATTAATTGCAACATTAATGCAAATGACATGCAAGTTTAACAAAGAAAATCTATAAACAAACTTATAATATAGTTTTAAAGTGATGAAAATGACTGCAGAAAAAGGTTAACATGATTAATTAAATACTGAATTATTTATTATTTAGAATTATTAATCAACTTTTTGTTGGAAAAATTAGCAGAAATATCTGGTGTAAAAATTGAGGATATATTATCTGTTACAAATGCATTAAATATCGGCTGGGTAGTTGAGAGTCAAGATTCAGGATTTGACGATCAGGAAGAAACTCAAGAAATTGATGACGAAATCTATGAACCTATAGAGGAACCTAAAAATAATATTACGAATGATTGTATTGATCATGTCGTTGAAAATATAATGAAATGTGGAGATGACGATTGCGAATGTGTTAATAAATTTTAAAATTGAATTATTTTCATTTAAATATACTATTAAAAACAATAACATTAATTTTTATTCATATATCTACAGAAAATATACATTATAACAACTCCAGTTGTAAGTTTTATATAGTTTTTCATTTTTCTTTTGATTTCATCAGTTTCTTTAAAATTGCAGGCCAGTTTATTTAATACACCCCATCCGCCATTGGCTTCTATCCATGGGGTAAACTTGGACTTGATTATCTAGAAATGAATATTATTAAAATATAGATTATAAAAGAAATCTTACTTCTAAAGACCACTGATAATATTCTGAGTCATGTTGACCTTTTGCAATGATTATCTTCATGTAGGTGAATCCTACAATTATCCTTGTCCATTTCATGTCTTCATCGAAAAGACACTGAAATATTCTATTGAAGTAATACTTCTTGGTTTCCAGGGATTCCATCTCCATCATCTGCTGATAATCGATATGTTCACCTTCAATGATTTGTTCAGTTCGATTGATCAGGAAATTGAGGCTGTCGACTATATTCGCGGTGACAATTCCGTTTAGAACATTTTCCATAAAATTTGGTTGCGACATTTCTAAAATAATTTTAAAATATAATGTTTTATTTATACTAATACCATATGATTTTGATTGGTTGATAGACTATAAATGTAAAAGAAAGGTTTTGATTTGATACACCATAAAAACTATATTGCTAATTATTATAACGAGTGTGTGCTAACACAATACTATAAATTTTATAATATTCGACTGTTTTTTGTTAACCATGATTTGTGATAGAAATTATATAATAATAATAATAATAATAATAATAATAATAATAATAATAATAATAATAATAATAATAATAATAATAATGTGTTTTATTACATTGTTTAATAATATCATTGTACCCTTGCGAGTTGTTGAGCGTGACCAGTACCCTTGTGAGCAGTACCCATAGGGGGACAGAATATTTTGTCGGATAGACTCGGAGTATATAGATTAATAATAATAATAATAATAATAATAATAATAATAATAATAATAATAATAATAATATATCAATAGCTATCGATGAGAACACTAACTTGTTGCGTGTGTGGACACTAATAATATTTTTATACATTGTGCGTGTGACCATAGGGGAACAGAATATTTTGTCGGATAGACTATATTGTGTGTAATAATAATTTTATTTTGTCAACTTAACCGTCAAAATAAATTTTTAAAATACCGCAACGTAATATAAATTTTAAAATACCGCAACGTAATATATTTTAAAAAAAAAATTTAAAAAAAACAAAAAATTAAAAAAAAAACCCCTCCCCGGGGGGTATGACGTGATATGTCTTTGTGACGTCATCGATGACGTCATATGTCTTTGTCCCCGGGTCCACACAATACCCTACTTGCATGGCATAATAATAAATATAATTCCTTTATCATTTTTTTTCTTTTGTTTAGAGATCCATACTTTGTCTTGCTTCGTGTAAATAATATTTCCTTTTAACATATATTTATTATTTCTCTTTATTAAATTGATCTTTTATTTCTTGAATTTCTACATTATCGCTGCCTTTTCCCCATTATTTTTAGTCATCAATGTTAACAATCTAATTTTTCAATCGCTATGAATTAGGATTTTCATGGTCCATCAAAAATTGTACATATTTTTCAAAAGTATTTCTAGACAGCAAATTTGGATTCGTATGAACTGTACCTTTTTTGAATTCCATTTTAATATCCAAACTGTTCAAATAATTTATCTATGTTTTGAACTATCTTGTTATAGGCTTCTTTGTCGTTAATATTAAAATTATTGTTTTATGATCAATTAAAAAATACCGTTTACAATATAGATAAAGGTTGAAGTCACGACAAAAAAATATAGCCAAGAGTTCTTTTCCCGTGATACAATATCCTCTTTCGCGGCTACTCATTGCATGGGATCTATATGCAACAACGTGTATACTTCCCTGTTCATTCCTTTGTGGTAATAAATGGCTCTGATCATTGTGTTCCTCTGTCGAAGCGTGTGCTTTTAGGTGCTGAATATCCTCATATTTTTCTTCCGAATCAGCTGAATACTCTGGTGTCATCGTCTCATTATTAATTTCAATATATGTAACTACTCTTCCCTGATTGAAGTTCTTCCGTTGACAGGTTGTGGTTTGATTTATATAATAATAATTATTTCTGAAGTGTGAATTAGCTTGACTCATTCTTCTTTCGAAATTTATATAGCATTCAAATTCCATGTGTCCATATAAGTAGCATTTTTGACATTGAATCGTTGAGCAGTCTCTCCAAAGACACGTAATTTTCTTTTGCATTTGGCATTCTCGACATGTAACCAATTTTCTTGCATGTCCAACATTCCAATTGTCTGTAATTTATGTTCATTGCTTGAAATTATTATTTCCTTTTACCAACTATCTATGAGCAAACATCTCTGTAGCTTCTGTAATTCTGAACAGCAGGTGAATTCTTCAAAATATTAATATAAGGCATAAACTTGTTTACCTTTTCAAATTTCCTTACTGTTGCTTTTATTTTTTCTGATGTTTTCAAATCTTTGATCTCGATCTCTTTTTCAACTTTCTGATCTCTTAAACTATTCGTTAGGTATTTTTTCTATTTCTTCTTCATCCCATTTGTGCGCTATTAACTCTTTCGTCATCTTTTCATTTTCTCTATAAAAATATCGGTCGAGTTTGATCTTTGTTCATAATTCAATGCTTCTTTTAAATAGGTTGCTTCATAATCTTTCATTAATGATCTATATCCAGTAATATTGTGGCTAAATTACGTACACCTTAGTTGTGTTTGTTGCACAGAAAAACATTTGGAAATCATTGATAAAATTTTCTAGGTTATTGCTTTTGTGAAATATCTCGGTTAATAATCGGCTTATCAATAACTCCGTGGTCGTGTTCACCATGTTAGACGCAATTAAACTCAAGTCTTCTTCCAACATTTATTTATTAATTATCGTTTTAAATTATCTTGTTTTTTCTGAACATTTAAACAACTGAGGCGTATTAATTAATAATATTGATGCAACTATTGGCCATAAATATAATTAATTTAATTTAAAATACTTAAATATAATTTAATTTAGATTTTAATATACAAATTCCACACCAATAGTTATTTAACTAACTGATCAGATTTATAACATTTAAACTATATTATTTTTAAAATAGGAGTTTTGGAATTCTATATAATTAAATAAAAGGTCGAATCTTCTATATTACACTAAAAAGCAAATCCATTCAAAATATAACATTACAAATATTTGTGAATTTAATCAGGATGGATTAACTTATAGTAATGATTTGAGAAGAATAATTACGACAAAATTTAATGGAATAAAAGTATTGTAAGAAAGGGAAAAATGATTATAAAAATGCAACTAAATGAACGAGATAAAATCAAAAATGACTTAAAAGTAAAAAAAAACATTAGATATTCGGTCACAATCAAAAGATCAAAACCCGAGATATATTTAATATATAACAAGAAGTATGGCATACCTATTAGACTTTTATGAAAAATTGAAACACTTTTTATTGAGGCCTTGATGCAGATATTACGGAGACATATCTGTCTATTAATTTAATTGTTGCTAATTTGAACTTTTATGTAATTAATATATACACGTAATAAACAATATTTGCAGTCCATATTTTATTATTGGTGTTTTATATAAATATACATAAAATTCAATGAATAAAACCTTTTAGTTGAGAAACCGATTCCAACATAAATGAAAATTCCCATAATGCCACAAGAAGCCAAATCTAAACTGGCTATCAAAGAAGCATAAGTAAGCTTAAATGCAAAATTATCCATCAACATTGGAGTCAAAATTCTACAATAAACATTATTATTAAATGTAAAAAAAATTTGTTGAATTTCAAAATATTATTTACTGTTACGCTAATATTTAAACCCTAATATTATTAAAATATCACACAAAATAATGTATTATTTTTATTAAATTTATAAATATTTCCTAAATAATGGAAAATTATTTTCAGTGAAAATAATAAAAATTTAATAAATTTATGAGTAATTTTTAATATAACTCTTTGACAATAAATTTTGTATCTTACCACCCACAAATCCATTACCCATAAAGCCATTACTCATAAATACATAACTCATGAAGTAAAATAATGATTTCTTAAAACAATCCTAAACAATTATCAAGGAATATTAAAACATCATTTGTTAAAAACATTTTTCTACTAACAGCCGATTGAATTTGGAAACAATAACATGAAATTATAATTTAAGAGAATATTTCACATCAAATAATAATATTAAATTTAACAAAATTTTACGTCATTTTAAACAATGTAATAAATGCTAGCAAACTTTGTTCATAATCATGTTGATAAAATTGGTGAAAAGTGTAATGGTGGTTTTTATTAGACTCCAATAATTAGAGGTTAATTTTTTAGATAAATAACAGTTTTTAAAGACAATGCCAAATATTTGTGTTACCTTTTGCTGCAAAGTATATTTTGAATGAAATGAAATAATTTTCGATTATGAAAATTATTTCATTTTATTCAATATATACTTAACAACAAAAGGCATCTTATCATTTACTCGTTTAATATTTAATTAATGCTGCTTCCAAGAAGTCATCATTTTATACTTCATTATAACAAATAAATAATATAAATTAACTCACGTTTCCAAAGAGGAAAACAAAACCATTGATGAAAATAAAACTGATAATATAATTTGTATAGCTAGGAAATCTACTTTTCCAGGTTGTCGCGGACAACAGACTACTTCATTTTGGTCTTCACTCTTTCCTAGTTCATAAAAACAATAATTACAACATTCAATGTTAAAGAGTATTTTTTTAATGCTAGGAAAATTTCCTGTTAATGACAATTTTGACAACTATTAAGGGCATTTGTTTAATTTAAATACGGTTTTTGTTGAAAAATAGGAATTGTTTCTATGTTAAAATTTATATAAGTCAATATATTGTACAAAATGTGAGTTTATTATATTGAAATATGACTTTATATTTATGACCTTATATTTAAATAAAAATGTTAATTTATATTAATAGTATTAATAAATTACTATTAATTAATTATTAAATTTGTTAAATATATTTTTCTAATATTTAGTGATTTTAAATTTCTAATATTAGTTATTTTTCTATTTCTATTAATTTTAGTAATTTTAGTAATTATTTATATATTATTTATTTATTATTATAACCTAATTACTGTCGTTATGGACTAATCCCAGTAGTGTGTTTCTATCCCTAACGACCACAAGCACCCTAACTGTTCTCATGTTATATGCCTATTTGCCCCCAAAAACACATAAAAAACACTTAAAACCCTTAAAAACCTACATCTTTTAATTCCCTTATTCTGAGGACATTTTGCTTTAAAATAAAGACTTAAAAAAACAACAAAATATTAAAAAATAACAAACTAAAACTATAAAACGGGGAAAAAAATACTGATAAAACTATGAAAAACGTTTGTCGGCTTGCGGTCGTTAGGGATAGAAACACACTACTTGAGGATGTCAACTAGCAAGTTGCTATTTGACTAATTTATAATTTTATAAATCTTAATCTTGAAGAATAAAAAATTTTATGAAATAGTAAAACTGCTCTGAGAGGACAGTGGTATTTTTTTTTTTTTTTTCACTGTCCTCTCAACAGTTTTTTTGATCCGGATCATTTTTTTTTTATTTCAACCTCTTTCGTTTATCGAATCTCTTCCAATATACAAGCTGGCCAGACTTATATATCAGAATCAATTCGATAATAGCAGCACACCTTATTATTCGCTTCTCGCTCACGAAGTCGATTTCATCGGCGTTTTAAGTGTGCTGCTCGAAAGTACAAATGAATTCGAAAGCGAATCCGAAAGAGGTCCGAAAACAACCAAGAAATAAATGTGCACATTATAGAATCGATCCGGGGGTGTTCGAAAGACTGGTGGCGATAATTACCCGTTTCAATATTTTTTTTTTCATATTTATGTTTAAAAATTAATTAATTAATAAATAAATAAATAAAATAAACAAGATTTATTTCCTAAGATACCCACACCATATATTTTTTTAATATTTATTTTCAAAAATTATTTTCAATATTATTTTCAAATTTTTAATATTATTTTATGTTGAAAAAAAAACTAACCTCAGAAATGATTTGAACCGCTAGCATTTGAACCACAATGCCAGTCTATTCCCACTGCGCTATCGGAGTTCGGATTTTTGTCATTTTTTAAATTTTTAATTAATAAAAAAATAAAATAAAATAAATAAAATAATATAAAAATAAATAAAATAAAATATAAATCTAAGATACCCACACCATTTTCAATATTATTTTCAAATTTTTAATATTATTTTATGTTAAAAAAAAACTAACCGTAGTTAGGATTTGAACCACTATCCATTTGAACCACTGTGCCAGTCTAGCCCACTGCGCTATCGGAGTTCGGATTTTTATCATTTTTTAAATTTTTATTATAAAAATGAATAATATAAATCTTAAAATTCAAGAAAAAAATAAATTAAATCTTGATTATAATAAAGAATTTACTCATGAAATCAAGAAAAATGATATTTTAAAAATCTCGCCAACTTCAGGATCTATTGCAAACTTAAATCGTAGGGGTGATATAGTTTTTCAATCTCTTCAAACATCAAACCCAATAGATATTTGTAATGCCAAATTATATTATAAAATTGAATTAGAAATTGAAGCAAACAAAGATATAACCCTAGAAAATAATTTCTTTCCAAATTTATTCTCCAACATGAGATTAAAACTAGGATCATCAGAAATTGAAACTGTTTTGCATCCAGGAGTATATTCTACAATGTTAAATTTTATTTTAACTGGTTGTGATTATAAAAACGAATATGGTGAATTAACAGTTTGGATTCCTGATGTTAATAAAGGGGATTTAGATAAAGATGGTTTAGATATAAATTATGCTTACTATAAAAGAGTTGAACTTTATAAGTTGAAAAAATTTGAAGGTTATTTTGAATTAAAACACTTGTTCGGATTCCTTCAAAACTATAACCGGGTGCTCCATAATGTTTTTATAGAACTCATCTGTAATAGACTAGAAGGTGATAAAAGATTGTTCTATGGAGCTGCAGATACAAAAGCTAAATTAAAATTATCAACACTTGAATTGCATATACCTGAATGGACATTAAACCCACATTCTGAAATCAAACTCCTTGAAAGATTAAATTCCAACAAGTCTATAAATGTAAATTATTTAAATAGAATCTGTAGTGAATTTAGTATGACAGAGGGTTCAACATATTCTATAAAGGTGGCAAATTTAGCATACCGACCAAGATATATCTTGATTGAATTCAAAGAAACAGATCCATCATTTCAAAAAAATAACAACTTGTTTATTCAAAAGATTGGAAATGATAATTAAAAAACAATCCAAATTCAATTAAATAGTTCTTATTATCCAATAAATAGAATGGAATTTAATATTGAAAATAATGAAAACATATTCCCATATCTAAATTATATTGAAACATGTTATGATTTCAAAGTTGAACCGCAATTAAGTTTAGAAGATTTCAAAAATTTATATTCTATATTTTGTATAAATGTTTCAGACCAAGATGATCGCCTAGCCATAAATAATGTTGATGTTACACTTCATGTAACAAAGGATTCTAATTTTAAAGCTAAAGTATATACATTAATATTAGAAGAAAAGAAAATAGAAATGAAATTATATGGTGGAAAGATTTCAATTATTGAAAATGTTAGGGGAGATTCTTCATAACTAGATTCCCCCATAAAAAAACTTTTAAAATGAGTAAATATTGGACATGTGAAAGTTGTAATTGTCAAGTTACAAGACATCACAAAGCAAGTCATCTCAAAACTAAAAAACATACGAGAGTTGATATTACAGGAGGCGACCTACAATCTTCAAAAACAACATCTACAATATTAAAACCTTTTACTACAGAAAAATATCCAGGTGAAAGACATTTATTCCGTCACAATTATACTGGACCAGGAACAAGATTAGATATTAGATTAGATGAAAATAATAATCCTAAACAAGGAGAAGAACCAATAAATAGAATTGATCAAGCAGCTTTAAAACATGACATTGCTTACAACTCTGAAGATCTTAGAGATAGACATGTTGCTGATGTGAATTTAATACATGATTTAAATAATATACAAAATCCATCAAGCAAGGAAAAGATTCAAAGAGCTCTAGTTAAATTAGCAATGAAAGGTAAGATTTTCATAGGAGTAGGACTTCCTAGAAAAGCAAAAGATGTTGCTAATAAAAGGATTATTGAACAAGCAGACGTTGAAAGATCCCTTGAGAATCAACTCTTTGAGAATAAACCCTTACAAACCCCAACAGAATCACAAATAAAATATGCCAACGAATTACACCATGAATTTAGAAAAAATAAAAAATATTTAAAAGTTCAAGTACATGAAAAAGATCAAACATGGTCTGCTGATTTAGTCTTTATGCCCAAATCATCAGACCCTGAAAAATATAAAATAATTTTAACAGTAATAGATTTATATACAAGATTTGCTTTTGCAAGGTGTTTAGAAAATAAACAGGATATTCAATTACAGAAGCATTTGAAAATATATTTGAAGAATATCAAAGAATTCCAAAATATTTATGGTGTGATAAAGGAACAGAATTTTATAACAAAGTTTTTACAAAGTTTTTAAATGAAAATGATATTAAATTATATTCAACAGAAAACGAAGGAAAAGCAGTTGTGGTTGAAAGATTAAATAGAACATTAAAAAATAAAATGTGGAAATATTTTACTGCTATTGGAAAACAAAAATGGAGCAATGAATTGTTACAAAAGATTGTAAATGAATATAATAATGATGTACATAGTTCTATAAAATCAACACCTTTAAATGCTTCCTTGAATCCTGAAACAGTTAAAGTGGTAAATATTGAAAATGATGTTATTGTTGATACAACCCCCTATAAAACCAAAATTTAAAATTGGTGACCGCGTAAGAATATTTAAATATAAAAATAAATTTGAAAAAGGATTCACAGCAAAATGGACAAATGAAATTTTTATTATAAATAAAATACATCATACAACTCCAATAACATATGGTATCATCGATTTAAATAATGAAAAAATATTAGGTAGATTTTATAATAATGAACTACAGAAAACAGATTTTTAAGTCGACAAGCCCTAAAACAAACTTTTCCACATTTCAGCTTCTTCTCTATCCAAATAAATATAATTATATTTTTCTTTCCAATGATTATCAACAAACATATCAAACATATTCTTATCAGGTTCAACATTTGAAAATAAATCATTATAAATCATATTCTTATCACGCTTGTCTAATTTAAAAAATATAAAACAATTAGAATTATTTCTTATAGAGTTTTTATCTAAAGCATAATATGTTTGAGATATATAAATAACATTACAATTATTATGTCTACCTCGTGTAAAGTAACTCTTTTGAATCTCTTGATTTTTCATGTTAACAACATCATCAAATATAACTAGATTCTTTTTATCTTTAGGAAGTAAATCACAATGTAAAACATCTTCAGGTTTATTAGAGAATAAGATCTGGATTCCATCCCCTATATAATCATTTTTATTACTAATATCTGATTCTAAAATCTTTTCCTTGTACCAATCAACCATATCACAAGGATGAAAAACCTCTTCGGGATATGTATGTTGATTTTTAAAAATATCAATTATAGCTTTTTTAGTTAATTTATTTTCAAATCCACATTTCAAAAGTTGTAATTCCGGTTGGTTAATGGTTGTAGAATAAAAGATTAAATTATTATAATCCAAAAAACCATCTTCTAATAACATTCTCATAAGAAGAACATTCTTTCCACATCCAGAAGATCCAATAATTAAGCATCTAAAATTATCAGGAAATACTTTATTATTAAATTTAGATTTATGTCTATTTAAAATTGGTTTCCAAGTATCCATTTTTATTTATTATAAAATGACAACGTGGGAACCTTCGGAAGAATCTTTACAAGAATTAATAAATTCAAATAAAAATAAATCAGTAGTAATCTCTGGTAAAAAATATTTTATTGGAAAACATGTAAAAGAACAAGTTAAAGAACATATAGGGAGTTCCTCCAAATCCGGAGGTTTTCTTCCATTAGCTGCTTTAATACCTGCAATCATTGCCGGACTATCAGGTGCTGCTGGAATAGCTGGAGGAATTGCAACTACAGTTCAAAAAGCTAAAGAATCTCAAAAGACAGACCTAGAAAAAGAAAAACTACAAACTGAAATCGATTCAATGAAGAAGGGGCAAGCTAAAGGGGGAGTGTCCGAAGGTCAAAAGTCCGTTGGAAAGGGTCTCTATCTTAATCCATATGAGGGGAGTCTGCAAAAGTCTCAGGGAAGGGGTCTCTATCTTGATCCTTATAAAGGCCGTGGTTTAAATGATTTTTTAAAAAATCAAATTTCATCATTTGAATCTTTATCTTCAAAAGATAAAGATGATTTTAAAAAAATATGTAAATCTTTAAAGAATGGATGTCTTTGTAAAATTGAAAATGGTAAAGGTTTATACTTGAAACCCTTTCCAACGGATCCTTTACCAAAATAATACCATTTTTAATACCATTAAAATGGTATATGAAGAAAGATTAGCACTTTTAAAAAAATTACAATCAGAACAAGATAAATATAATAAAAAAGATACAACTCAACACGCTGAATCTATAATATTAAATGAGGTAATCCAACAACAACAAGGACCAACAATTAAAGCCATAAAAGAGTTAGAAGTTTTAAAATTTAAAGAGTTGGAAGATAAACAAGATTTAAAAGAATTACCATGGTTGGAAGATTTAAATATAAAACCTCTTATACTTGATCCTAAAATTAATGTGAGTTTAAGTAAAACAATTAAACCTACATTTAATATTAATGTTGAAGGATATCAAATAATAACAATTAATAAACATGACTTTCTGTTATATTTAAATTCAGAAAATAAATCACGTATTCATTCACAAAATGTTTATAATACTAAACACCTAGATTTTGAATTTACAGATGATTTTTATGGATTAGTTTGTGGATATCCCTCAGAGAATGTTGATCTTCTAGAAATTAAAAAATATTTAAATTTAATAGAATTAGTACATGGTAGTGCTAAAGCAAAACATATTCAAGATTTAAAGAAATATTTAAATAAAAATGATATTGTCACAGAAGGAGAGGGCCAGGGTCAGGGCCAGGGAAAGGGTAAGGAGATAAACCCAATCAATCTTTTTATTGAATTAAGAAAACTATTAGCAGCTAAAAAAGCAGGACATAATAATTTAGATTCTGATATTTTAAAGATTTCTAAAGAATTATTAAAACAAGGAATAATTTCAAAAGATAAATTTAATAAGTATACGAAGTTATAAATACGAAGTTATAAAATATAAAATGACTCCTTCAATATTAGATTTTTTAAAAACATTTGGAATAAATACAAAAACAAATTTTGATTTAAAAGATTATGCAGATTATTTAAATTTAAAAATAAAAATATTAATGAATGATGAATTGTCGAGTCTGAAAGAAGACACTCCAAAGAATATCATTATAAATTATCAAAATTCAAATGAAAAAGGATCTCATTGGGTTTGTATATATAATAAATCTATATACTTTGATTCTTTTGGGATTAAACCCACTAAAGAAGTTGAAGACTGTCTCTCGGACTACACTTTTAATTCTTTACAAGTTCAACCTAATAATACTAAAATATGTGGTATTTTAAGCTTATATGTTTTGTATAGATTGAATAAATCCAAAGGAGAAGGTTTCACTTCCTTAATCCAAGAAATTTATAATGATTTAAAATCTATACTATGAAAATGGAGCTTCGCAACCTTCCGGAAGATAATTTTAAAAAAATGGTAAACATAATGTCAGATAAATATTCAAGAACTTTATCTATAAATTCAAAAGAATCAGACTTTACTATAAACTTTCAAGATTCAATAAAATTAGATCAAAATTTAAATTATGAATTAGGTCTATTATGGTTTTGTGCTTATAATACTATTTTTAATATAACTAAAGATAATAACACATTTAGTTATGTAAGCCCCCCAAAATTCGAGGATAACATTATAATAATAATAGAACCCGGGGCTTATGAGATAAAAGATTTAAATAATATACTTTCTAAAAAAACAAATGGAGCTATTGAAATTAAAATAGATTTACCAACTTCAAAATGTATAATGACTTTAAAGAATATAGGAATTAGGTTTCAAAATAATAGTTTCTTTAGAACAATTTTAGGATTTACACAGAGTCATTATAAGATACCTAAAGTTGAGAAAGAATCTATTATAACATCAGAACATATTATAAAAATAATAAATACAAACACAATAAATATTCATTGCGATTGTATAACAGGTTCTTATAATAATGGTAAACAAACAAATGTTTTATATTCCTTTCCCTCAAACACAGTTCCTATGGGATATAAAATAGTTGAAAGAATGAATCCTCCAAATTATTTACCTTTATGTAGAAAATATATAATGGATATTAATTTTAAAATTCTTAATCAAGAAGGAGAATTGATTGATTTTAATGGAGAAGAGATTTCAATGTATTTACATTTGAAACAGGTTTGAAGATTCATTTTAAATTATTAATAAATGAGTTCTTATATTCCATGTAATAGAGGTGGTGGAACAATAAAAACAGGGTTTAATACAGAAGAAATATTAACTTTAACAGAAAATAAATATATTAATGAAAGAGGTGATTCAATGAAGGGTGATTTAATTTTAAATGGACACAAGATAAAAGAATTATCTTTTCCAACTGATGAAGCTGATGCAGTTAATAAGAAATATGTAGATGGTGTTAAAAAATATACTGATTTAACAACAACAAGAATTGAAAGTTTATTAACAACAAAAATTGATTCAATGGAATCAAAGCTTAATAATATCGAACAACGATTTAATGATAAATTTGACAAGTTACAAAGTCTGTTAACTGAACAAGTTGTAAAGTTAAATACTAGCATATTAAATTCTAAAGATAAACAAATTATGAATACTAAATTTAATACAATATATAATATAATAAATGAGATGATTACATCATTTAATAAAAGAATTTCAAATTTAGAGTCTCATGGAACACACATTAACACCACACATAGTATTAGAAAAAGAGCTGCTGAATTAGAACAGAATAAAACATTATTACCCCATACATATAAACATTTTATAGAACCAAGTTTAATAACAACAAACAGTAAAGAATGGGGTGTTTTTATGGTTGTAAAGATTATTGATCCTTATTTCTTTTTGTTTGATGATGATAATGAAAGAATGAAATGGTTTGTGAAATGTGATTATAATAGTAAGCTTGAAAAGGGTGATGTTATAATGACTAGTTATGATTTACCACACGGAGATTGGTATGTTAATACTCATTCACATGGACTACATAAAGTTAAAAGTAAGAATATTATTTTTAAAAGCACACTTGTACAATATATAGATTTAATATTTTATGAAAAAAAGGTTGATGTTGATGAAGTTCGTAAAGCATTGAGAGAATTGTATAAAGATATCCTCTCAACAAGAGTTTCTTTTGATATCCGAGTATTGGTACCAGATGGTGCTCAGAAGAATAAAGTCTTATTTTTTTAATTATTAAAATGGACAAAGTCCAAAAGATGGAAGAAGTAAGAGAAGAAAAAATTTATCCAGAGCTCCCTCCAGAATTGAGATCATCAGGATATTATTCCGAAGGTCACAAAGGTTCCAAGGCCTCGGCTCCCACAGAACTTGAAATTATGAGAGTAAAAAAATTTAAATCAGAAACCTTACATTTACAAGATTTATTAAAGCATTATAAAAAGGTTAAAAATAGATGGAATAAAGGGAATACAGTTTTAAAAATTATAGGTTATTCTTTAGGATTTACATCTGCAATATTAACAGTTATTTTACCTATAACTTTACCAGTTTTAACAATAGCACCTGTAATACTTGGAAGTATTTCTGTAGCTGATGGTTTCTTAACTGAAATAGTTTCATTATCTTATACTTCTAAAAAGAAAAGTTTATATCGTGAAGTTTGTTTATCAATAGAATTAGGAATCTCTAAATTATTTTTATTTCAATTAAAAGCTTTAGAAGATGGAATCTTAACTGATGATGAAATAATGAAATCAAATCAAATAATACAAGATATTAAAAATGAGGTTATAAGATTAAAAAGTGCTAATGTTATAAGTAATGAATATTCTAAAAAAATTAAACGAGAGAAGTGGCTAAAGAATCATACATAAAAACTTCATACTAAAAAAATTTATTGCCCTTCAAAAGGTTGATGTTGTCACTCTTAAATTAATTGTTGACATTTTTAAAAGAAAAAAATCATTTGATAGAATCTGATGTTAACTTTTCGAAATTAGTTTTTAGAACCTCTTTATGATCTTTAAATTCTTTATCACTTAGACCTTTTATATATTCAGGATCAGTATTAAAATATTTAAGTTCTAAACATATAGGATTAAAAACTTGAGAATATAAAGGTTTCTCAATTCTCTCAGGATAAATGATTTCAACATTATAAATATCAAGATCAGTAATCTTTGTACCATATAACTGATTCAATCTATCAAGATTTTTTATTATAGGTATTAAATTATTTCCTATAGGAAGAGTTGTCTTTAAATCACTTAGTATGAATCTTTTGTCATCATAATTTGATAATGATACTTTTTGGGATTCTATCAAGTAAATATCATGCTTTTCACTTTTAAGTTGATGTATTTCATCAATTTTATCTTTATGATTTGGATTCAATGTATCTATATAATCTTGATGAGAAAGTTTCTTTGCTACACATCTCTGTATTCCTTTACATCTGTTATCCTTTACGGGTTCTTCAGCTCTAGGGAATATAGGATATCTATGTGTAATGCTTTCTTCTGTTTCTGGGGTTTTAAATATAAATGTATGTTCTTCAAATTCAGGGTTTCTAAATGTTTCGTATGAATATTGTTTAGAACGAATAAATATTCCATTGTCTATAGGAGTAAAAGGTTTTTCATCTTTAAACGAAAATAATTCTCCAGATGAATTTATTAAATTTGAAAGTATAGGATTTTCAGAGATATCTCTTTGAAGATCTTCAGTTCTTATTGTTAAAAACATTGAATCCGTATCCATTGCATGCATTTCTATATTCGGTCCATATATAGGTTGTAGGATGTTATAATATGTTTCATACATTTGTAATTTTGAAAGCTCCAAGATTGCAAAGCCTATAAATATTGGTTTATTATATGTTTTCTCAAAATTCTTTAGTTCTACTGCAGTAAGACTTTCAGAAAATACCTGTGCGTTTTTAAATGTAGGCTTTCCTAGCATACGATTATAACGAGCTATATCTTTACGCATATTAGTTAGGAGTTCAATATGAGTATACTTGTCCACATTTTCCATTGTCTTCCCAAAGACTGAATTGTTTAAAAGTTTATAATTATTGTCTTTTAAAAGGTTACCTTCTCTTTTTGCAATGTTTCGACAACGAATGTTCTCCTCGATGAAAGTCTTCATGAATGCTGCTTGTTTAAATCTTATGACACTATGAACTTTTTTTAATATCATTCCTTGTGAAAGATAAAACTGGAGGAGTCTATAGTGACAAAGATAATAAGTTCGATCTGTTTGATCACAAAGAAGTTTCATTGTTGGAGGTTTATCTTGTGAGATTTGCCATTCAGAAAGTTCGTTGATATCAATCTTTCTTCTTATAGGAGCTAAAGGGAAATGTCTTGTTCCTGATTTTATATCATCTGGGTAGTCGAGGTCACATTCTACAAAGTATCCTATTGGAGAATCTTTAGGAGTTGAAAGTATTTCTTTCATAAGGTCTTTTAAGGATTCCTCTTCTGAGGGGGATCCAATCCCTGAGTATATCTCACGAAAGTCACTCATTGGTAAATATTGAGTCATAATTCCTGAATATAAAGCCGTTGCATCTATATAAAGTATAAATAGAGGATTTTTCATTCCTTCTAATACTTCTTCTAGTTCCTCACCATTAAGTTTTATGTATGCATCATCAGGGTTTTTAGATATTTTTCGACTATTAGTTATTGCATTTCTAGCTTTTATTTCTCTATCCCCCATTACTGAGGATACTCCTCCTCTAATGTTTGTTTTAATTAAATTAAACATGTCTTGCTCGGTTAAAAGATCTATAATTTTATCAGATTCTGGAAGATCTGAAGTCCAAATGGTATATAACATAGTATCCCAAGCTAAAGAAGGAGCTGTTATATAATTATAAGGTTTAAGAACAAAAGACTTTGTAAATTCTTCAAAGCAATCTGCTAGAATATAAACATCTAGGGATAAGTACATACTTGTATATTCTCCTAAAGTTTTACAGTTGAAAAGGTGAAACATTTCCTGTGCTCGAGAATATTCTTGATCTGTGATCCCAGATTTTGAAAGTATTGAATAGAAGGCTTCTTTCTCTGGTAATTTTGTTTCCTGATATTTTGAAAATGAATCAACGTAGTCATAGGGATATATTCCTTTTGCTAAACAAGTCGAGTATTCTTCTGCTGGTATATTATTTTTTTCCAAGAATTCTCGAGTGATTTTAAAGTCTTCTGGTTTTAATGTTTTAGCTATGCCATCCAGAGACATTTGTAGGAAGTTTAAGGAATCTATAAATTTTAATTTCCCATATTCTATTGATTTATATTTTTCCTTTGTAAGTCCTATAACCTTGAAAGAGTTTTTAGCATTTGCTGCTAGATGCTTTATAAATAGATGTATGTCATAACCAAAAAGATTATGAAATATAACTGGTACAAATTTAGGAGTATGACAATTAAGATTGCAATTTTTATGGGCTGCTCCTCGATAATTATTTTCCTTTTTTAAATGATCGTGATCTATAACTTTAGGGTTAGTAGTATTCTCATTAGGAAGAATCTCTTGTTTACACATCCAGCAGTTGAAAGTATTTATATATTCTTCTAATTGTTGATCTGAAATATTTTGAGGTTAGCTTGTTTTTAATGCTTTAAATATTTCATGTTCTAGATCATTTATACTTGTAGTAAAGTGATCCAAGACATCTTCTGAAGTTCCTTGAAATGCATATTCTCTAGATTCTATGAGTTCAGGATAATTACTTTTAAATAATAATTTATAAGCAGATGGTAATTGTTTAGTTTTTTTAACACTATTAGGTTTATTATTTTTTCTTAGAAAGGCTTTCAACCTTGTTGCCTTCTCCTTCTGTCCAGAGGCTTTCCAGGAATCCATGAGTTTATATTTTTCTATTATTTTTAAATATTGGTTGACTAGATCTTGTTTACGATTTATAGATTCAAAGTCTCCATAGACAACTCCTAATGTTTGTAATAAATTTGAAAAGTTTTTAAAATACATCCTGGGATCTGTAGGCATTCTAATTAAAGCTGGTGAATCCTTTTCACAAAATCTTGCATGCTTAATCATGGAGTTTTTAGTTGTTGAATAATGAAGACATCTTTTACATGTTCCTCCTCCACTAGTTGGATTCTCTGGTGATGTAAAGGCTTGAAAGTTTTTTATTAAAATATAATGTTGACTATTTTGGTCTTCCAAGATTAAAAGATATATCTCCCTATCTTCGTTATCTTGTACTTCGTTACCCTGTACTTCGTTACCCTGTACTTCGTTACCCTGTACTTCATAATCTGAAATATAAATTGGAATAATATCTCTGCTTCCATGTCCCCATCCTTTAAGGTGTTCATAAATATTAAGTTTAATATTATTTAATTTTTCAAATTCTGCAATGTCTTCTAGTTTCATTGGATGTGTGAATCCCTTGGGAAATATTAATTCATTTTCATATTGTTTGTATTTTGAAACTCTTTGGGGGTTTTCAGCTTGAGGATGTAAATATGCAAGTATTGACCACATGAAACATTTGTTATCCTTATTCTGTACATTTATAACAACCCTAGATCTAAAGGGTGTTTGAATATAAGATTTAGGATTAGGTGGTAATCCTCTCCAATAATCAATCACTAAAGTATGGAAAGAGTTGAATACTAAGTTTGAATCTCCTAATTCATTTTCAATCTCTTCTTGTTTTGCTTCTACTGCTTGAATTATTTCTTTGATGCTTTTATTAAATCCTCTAGTTGAAAATAAATATTTAAAGGGTATTTCAATTTCAACATCTAAAGGAATTGTCTTTTCTTCTGGTCCCTCCGGTCCTTCTTGGCCTTGCGGTCCTCTCCAGTATTTTGCTTTTATTGTGATTTTATATTTTATAACATTATACCTTGTTGGTTTATAATTTTTTAAAGCTTCACAGAAAGAATCTTTTATATTTTTTTATTTCTCTTTATGTATTCTCCAGGGGTTGCAGGTCCATTAATTTTTAATTGAAATTCATCTATATGATTAAAATCATCCCAGTTGTATTTTTCTCTTTCAACATGATCAGGTTCTCCTTCTGAATGACATTCCTCATCGTCAGAATGTCTTTCTTTAATGTGTTCTTTTAAATGTTTTAAATAGTAGAAATTAATTTTTGTTGAAAAGTTACAATGAGGACATGTAAATACTTCTCTATTTTTTCCGATACAATTTTCAAAATGTTTATTATATCCTGAATGAAGAAATCTTCCTTTACATTTAGGACAGAGTTTTGAATTTGTGTCATTAAGATTATTTTCTTTTAGTAAGTGAGCCTTCGACTTACAGTGGGAAATTAATCCTGTTTTATTTTTAAAAACTTTATTGCAAATATTACAGTTCATTTTTAGAGAAAATTTTTTTATTGGATCCTATGTTTTCTATTTTTAGATTTTTATTATTTTATTTTTTTTATTACCAAGACTGCAAGACTGCAAGACTGCAAGACTGCAAGACTGCAAGACTGCAAGCCCGGCTTTCGCCAGGATTGCTTTCATCAGGATTGCATTCGCCGAGAGGCTTTCGCTAGGATTGCATTCATCAGGATTGCATTCATCAAGACCTACAAGTAGTGGGGTTATATCCCTAACGACCGCAACCCGATTAACCTTTTTCATAGCTTTATCAGTATTTTTTCCCGTTTTGTAGCCTTAAACACATATTTTTTAAATCTTGCAAGATAAGCAAAATAAAAAATATGCGTTTTTAAGGGTTTTTAGTGTTTTTTTATACGTTTTTGGGGGCAAAATGGGCATAAAACATGAAAACAGTGGGAGGGTTGTGGTCGTTAGGGATATAACCCCACTACTAATCCCTGATGGCCCAATGCTAATAATATTGCCCTTAATATAATCTAGTAATGATGTGTTTCACAATGAGAATCTTATTGAAAGATTGCTAAAACACTGGATAAATTAGGGAGTCTAAACTAAGTTCAGAAGATATTAAGGAAAATTTAGTTATAAATCATCGTGGAATCATGAAAATTTTAATGGCAAATGACTTAATTTTCGATGGTCTCACTGGTTAATAAAAGAAAAAAAGAAATTGATTTAAACAAATTTAGGCACCTCACAAACCTCACAGTAAAGGTTTAGAAAAGAATTTTTTAAAATGTTTGTTTGAACTTTTAAAATTGAAATATTAAATGAATCATAATTTTAATTGTATCTCTTATTTGGTAAACAAACACATTTGGTAAAAATACATTTCTAAAATTAGTATTAAATAAAAAAACAAGTATTGATCGAGAGTCTAGAAAGTAATAAAGATATATTGTAATTAAAAATTGTGAAAAAGAAACAAATTTTTACTGATTTAATAATTAACGGATGTAGTATCTCTTTAAATATATTGTACCAATTAGTTTAATGTTTCTACAAATTGGTGTCAGAAATGGGAAGGTTAATCATGACGTGGTTGTTGCCAATCTCTGGTTTCACTGTATTTTTGTACAGCTCTATGAAGTGAAATTGACCTTTGAATCTGGGTTTAAGGTTCGAATAGTCGATTGTTCTCATCCATGCGTAAGTTCATAGGGAAAGGGACTGTGGTATATACGGTTTGTACGACGTGGAATATGTGAATGACGGATTAGTATCCAAGCTCAAAGAATGTTTGCGCGTGAGATTGATTTCGTCTAATGGTGAGTCATTCTAAAGATCGATGAGTTCGTTGGGCTTGAAAGTGTTGGATTCAAAACAAAGTTGTGAAAGAGACACGCCGCTTGAACGATTGGGTGTGTTGTGCCATCCTAGTAAAACAAATAGTAATGCTTTGACCCACTGTTTTGCATCTTTGAATAATGAGAATGTCACTTAATGCCTGGGTGATGCAAGTTATAAATGGCGAGAAATGCTTCCTTTCTTCCGAAGCGTTTAGGATTGGTCTGAGAGTGTTTTTATTGTTATTATTTTTATTGTTTATTGTGAATTGCGAAAAGCGTGTCATTAAATCTTTGATAAGTGGCATTGGGTATGCGTTGTGAACAGTCGCTTGATTGAGTTGACGGTATTCGCCGCACAACATGAGTGAACAGTCTTTTTTATGTTCCTACAATTGTTATCAAAACAGACAAAGGTAAATCTTCTTTTTTCCTTAAAAAAAGTTATAATTATATCTATAATTGTCCTTAAGACATTTTCATATTTTTCATTCTTAAAATTTATATATGTATTTGCAATGTTTTATCTTCCCTCTTTCCAAAACGCATATATCCCCAAATAGCATAACTATTAATTAAAAATTTTAAATTTGATCATATTAAAATTGACATTTTTTTATTGTGGAAACCTTTATGAGAAAAACAGCATTTACTATAGCATTAAAAAAAGAATTCATTGAATACATGGAACAAGGAAACCTTTTACAAGGCTAGGCAATTCTTCAGTGAGCGAGATAGATGTGATTATAGTCAATCTATGTTCCAACAATAGTTTTTGAATATAGATTATATTCAAAACTAATTTTCATCGATGATGAGAGTAGTTGACGGTAGGAGAAAAACATCTCTTGGTTATCTCGAGGAAATTTTGGCGAATGAAATAATTGAACTGAAAATAATAAAATAAAGGTTGCAAGAACCTTTATATCTGATCGTGCTCTTTCCTTGGCTAGACAGAATATTGATTTAAAAGCAGCAGGTAATTGTATCTCGGGTGTTATGGCAAGAAATGGCCTTTCACATATAAGAACTACGAATTTCAAAACCCTATCTTACGAGTAGCTGATATCTCGAGCCATCAACCACATGCGTTATCTTCAAAATATGGTCTTTAATACCAATATTTAAGACATTGTTGATGGATGAAACCGCCGTTTACTTTCAAGACAATCGATCTCAAACTCTTGATTTCAGGGGCAGCAAGCATATCATCACGAAGTCGATAGAATTTGCTTCTATGACAATAACTGTGGCACCTTCAGTTTGGGCTAATGATAGAAAGGCAGCCACTCTGGTAATACTCAAAGGCAAAGATTGACAAAATATTATAAAAAGTGGAAATGTTTGTAATGTGACACAATGTAAAGCCTGGGTTAATCCAGAACTGATGATCTTATGGATTGATTTGATGTTTCCTCTGTTTTATGTTAGTCCAGGTAGATGTATTGTTTGGGATTTATGCCGAACCCATATTGCTGAAAAGGTAAAAGAACATTGACGAATGAGGGAAATAAAGATAGATGTATTACCTAGTGGACTGACGCCGTATCTGCAAGTAGGAAAAATTGGAATTTATAAAGAATTTAAAGACAGCATTTGTAATACAATCAATATTTGGAAGAACTATGGGAGTATAAAGTTCACAAGAGCAGGAAATCCCAAACAGCCAAGCCATCAAACTGTTTAGACCTAGAGTAGTCTTTCTGCTGAAAATATTTTCAATTCAATAAGTTCGACTGCATGGGCGCCCGCAGGAAGTTTTACACGGTGGAGGAGCAAAAAGTTATAAAAATTAGGACAAATAGTCAAAAATGTTTTTAAAAGGACTAAATTTTATTGCATAAAAAAACTGCAACCTTCTCTGACCCAACCCAAAATAATTTAGAACTTTCATGATATACTCTTCATTCATTTCCTAAATTGAAGTCAAAACGCTTATGAAAAAATATAATGATAATAGATTAAAAATTGAAAAATTATGTCACATATTAAAAAAAGTAAAAATTCACGTTTGTTTATGATTCATTATTAATTATCAATTTTTATTTTAAATGAATTTAATTAAAATTCTTTTATTAATTCAGTGTACAAATATAGTTTAGTGTAAAGCCAGAGGGGCACTTTTCCTTAGTTGAAATCTTGAACAGTTAATGGTTAATCAAGATAGCGATACGGTTAAAACCGATATTGGCCGATGAATAAAAAATTTTCATCTATAATATTTTTTAGAAAATAGCAAATAGGATGACCAGCGATATCCGTTATTTAATATAATTCAATATTATTGAAAATTGTATATTATAAAAATATTAAAATCTAAATATAAGGGTGTGCCGACATTTAAACATGCGACATTTTAACATAGACCCACTTTAACATTCGACAGATTTTAATTTTGGAAGATAAAAATGGAAGTGATCATAGGCTAAATAAAGTTAAAATTTGCTACATATATGGATTTAAAAACGTGAATTAAAAACTCGAATTGAACATCCAAATTTTCTTAAATATTTTTCAAGTTTTCTTAAATAAATGTACCTAGGTACCTATTGCATGATAAAATATATTTTAAGTAACAATAATTAACAATAATAATATGAATGAAAATAAAATTATATGGTGTGAGACCAGAATTTGAACGAAAAGGCGAGATACCTTTGAATATATGTTTCAACTAAAATAAAATGAGTATATAACAATTTTCTAACGAATATTGAATGAAATTATTTTTAAAAATCAATAAAATGTGTGATAATCCGTTGTATGTTAAATTTTGTCCATATTAAACTGTCACTATGTTAATATGTCACAGTGTTAATCTGTCGTATGTTAATCTGTCGCATGTTTAAATGTCATGTAACCAAATATAAGATATTGTATTTTAATTGTGAACTAAATGTTTAAAATTTCGTATTTTTGTTTGAATTATTTAAAAACTTTCATCGAGGTATGTTTTTTATTTATGTTTTATTTCATTCTATAAACAATAATTATTAAAATACCTCTAATTTTTCCAGCGAAATTACGTAAAACGGATGCACTTTTCAGAGAATGGTTCGCTGGGGATTCAAAATAAATGTTATGATCATAAATAGATATTACAATGATTTTCAGATGGACTGACTGACAATCGGAATTCAGATTTTTGATCTAATTGATAACAAGACATTAAAACAAAATTCTGATATTTTACACCATTTATCTTTCCGAAATTAGCACTATGCTTGAATAAAGAAGACTGAGTTCTATTTGCTGAATCGTTTAGAAAATAATTGCAAATTCTTTGTCACGGAAAACTTACAATGTTTTTCCATTGAATTCATTGAGGAGAGATATTCAGATTTTGTTACTTTTAGGAAAATCAATTAAATATAATGTTAAAAATTTCATTGTTTTAAATATCATAATAACTTAAACAACAAAACAATTTAAATTTATTTAAAAATTTTTCAAAGGTTTTGTAATATTTTTTTATAACATTTAACTTCCAAAATACATGATTTCGTTTAACTTTAACATTAAATATGCTATTTATTTCGCTGATTTATTTTCCATGATTTAAATAAGAACTGTTTTGATCCATTCTCATCATATTGAATACTTAGCATTTATTAGCTATACATAACCCTCTGTTCAATGATGTCTGATATTCATTTTAAATAACAACTAAAACCAGTAAATAAAATGTAGGATAAGTGCAATTTTTATCATATGTAAGTATTTTATAGATGCTATGGCTAATAGAGTAAATTTACCTTTATAATAAAGATAAATATGTCATTGTAACCCGCCAATCCCTCACCATATAATTTGACCCTTTAAACATCAATATCCCTCTTAAAAATCATATATTCCCATCTTAACTGATCTCTCACCAAATATTTCTATCCCTTTAAACATCTAACCGACTATATCCCTTAATTCTACTCACTTGAGGTTATATCCCTTTTAATTCAGTCAATCCTCTTAAAATTCTTAGAGAACTCTTCAAAAATATGAATTTTCATTAACTGTTATCGACACCCAACATACATCTATGAAATAATTTAGTACCTAAATTCATGTAGTAAGAGCTCACTAAAAGATCAAAATTCACTAAAATCAATATTTCCACAAATATTTCACCCTATTTACCATCAAATACCTAACTAGAGATGATATATCTTGATTGATCATAATTCTTCATCGATTCAGCCAATCATTTTCAAGCAATAATAACAAACTAAATCATGAATTTCAGTATATCCTACAATAATTCTCAAGTAGATTTCAAATATATTTTATCTGTCCTTGATAACAGTCATAATTATAAGTTAAAAATAAGATGCAAAATCTGTCAATGTTTCGAAGAAACTTTCAATAATAATACTTATATCATTAACAACTATTTATCTACTTGCTTAAATTTAGTTTAATGTAATATTAAATTGCATTTTTAAATATTAGGATATAGTAATTTCATTCGAAAATCAGTGTCAATATGTAATAGGTCCATGTCATATTGCGTAATATGCCAAGCTTATTTAAAAGTCAATGTCGTTTAAGAATTTTGTTTTAATCAGTGATTGAGTCATATTTACATTTTTAATAAGAACTTTTGTTGTCTATACTTGAAATTAATTATTTATTTTAAATATCACAGTGGGACACTTTACCAGAAAGCTCATTATATCCTATTATACCTTTTTTAAAACCATTTTTGCCCAATTAAAAGGGTTTGACCTCGTTTTTAGTATAATCATATCTAGGCAGAATTTAATTGTCTATAATTTGTCTTGGTTGAATATTTAAAATGTTTTGTTGTGTAATTACACACATATTTTGTGGCACATTTTTCATTCTTTATATAGTAAAAGTATTTTTGTTAAGTTTTCACTGTAACAGTGTATTTAATAATTGGATTTGTTTAATAATCAAAGTTTCCAAATTAAAATGACTAAAGTTATAATCCGCCTCACATTGTATACTCAAGAAAGAGATAAATTTATTTCAGTTTTATATTTAAGTTTTGATGGGTTATCGATAAAAGGGTAAATATTGTAAACCTAATTAATAAATAATTTAATTAAACATGCAGAATTCTCAAAATAAAATTGTTTAAATATCATCTGATTAGTTGATTTTCAATTATTTCAATATTTTCAATTAAATCAGGGGTTCTTAACCGTTTATACTTCACACGACTAAAATTTCATTTATTCCCATCTAAAACTTTTTCCAAAATAAGACTACTTTTATTTTATTTTTATTGTCATTATTAATACATTTAATATAGAGTCGCTTTTAATTGAGTCACTTTCAATTTAATTAGCCCCCCCCCGGCTGCGTTTCACAATGGAAAAATATGCGTATATGTACATATATATTAGAATTTGAAAATTTTCGACTTCTCGTATATGCAAAAAAAATAATTTTAGGGGTAATACAACTTTAAAATATTTCAAAAAAACATCATTTAGGAAATTACTTAAAACAAAACCCATTTTAACAATAAAAAGGCAAAATATTGAGTTAGTTATAGAATTATAAAAACTTATTTAAAATAAAATAAAAATTAAATGTAAATAAATAATACTTAGTGAGTTTCTCAATCTGCCATAATTGCCACTTCGGACGGAGTTTTCCGCTGAATTATTTAAAATTAGCGCAACAAACGATCCCATAAGTGAAAATAAATAACTGGAATAAACTTGAACCAAAAATTAAAAATTTATAAATAGTAATGGAAATAATGAAAATAAATGTAAAACAATAGTTAATTTACTTGTCGTAGTTTGAGGAAAAGATGCATTCTTTCGAAAACGGTTCTTAGTCGGATTTATTACTATTAAGAAAATACTTTTCATCATTATTTTAATAAAAATTAAATTTAATACGGATTTAAAATAATTAGAAAACCTTTACAAGCAGCCGCTTATTAATAATTTTCTTAATTTATTTTTAATTTATCTTTAATTTAACGATATTATATTTTCATCTAAAAATCCATAAAAATGTAATTTTCATTTCTTCAGAGTAGATGTATTGGCCACCGCTGGATCAAGTTCTCTACCGGAGTAAGAAATTTTTTTCTAAAATTCCTAATATTTTTATGTAGATCAATTAAGATTTTAAGTAGGTTAAATAAATTTTTTCATTTTTAATATTATTCAATGTTTTTCCACAAATTTTTCAGAATTTTTATTATTTTTCGAGAATTTAATGCTATTTTCACGATTTTTTTCAGTTTGATGTAGGTTAAATCGATTTTAAAAACAGGCAACCGCTGAATCAATTACGTCAAATAAAAAATAAGTAGGTCAAATTAAAATTAAATATTTTTAACGATTTTTAATGTTTTTTCACCAAATTTTTCGGAGTTTTTTAAAATAATAAATCGACTTAACCTTTTCAATACATATTGTCGCAGAGAATTTCTAATAATTACTAAAATAATTTAAATGCCTACAAATGCATTTGGATCTGGGATTTTAGTACTGTACGGTCATAGGCTCGTAAACAAGTCCAAACCTGTCTGCTTTGTTGCTGTTTGCTGGTTTCAAAAAGAAAAGTGGACAAAGATCACTTGCCAAATGTGCACAGTAGCGCTCTGCAATGATTGTTTTGCTAAGTATCATTCTTGATTACCTTGTATATATGCAATAAAAAAGAAATGTTGAATTATGTTTCTTTTATTTTATTTTATTTTTAGCGCAACATATATTTATATGAACCACTACTGTTGGGACACATACAACCCACTCACCAATACTATTGAGACAATATGATCCAATTATTATTTTGAAATAATCAAAAAATAATATGATCATTTATTTAAATATTTGTTTTTCCCGTCAAACTAAATTAGCAATAAATATTTTGTGCTATAGATATTACATGAATTATTAAAATAAAAAAAAACCTTATTGAAAGGGCTAAACTTATCAACTTTAACAAATCCTATCAGAAATTGACCTAATGAGTATACAGGGATAATCTATAATATGAAAATAAAATATCGGAAAAAGGAATAACCTACAAGTGAGAATGACGAATCAGTAAAACGTTACTGTGCTAAACATCCATAAAATATGCAAAATGCTGAAAGGAAAGAAGAATTTTATCAGCAGTGAAACAATTTTCATATTGTAAGGAGTTTGTAAATCTCTATATAAAATTATTATGGTTAAATGGTAGAAGTGAGATCAGTTAGTAGAAATAATTATTTCTGTTAAATTTTTATATTTAAATTCTATATTAAATTATATCATATTATATTAAATTATATTAAATTAAATCAATTAAATGTATGACCAGTAATTACATTAATATTAATAATTATCACGCCTCGGTGTTTAAATACTCTAGTAAACGGCACAATTTTGAAGTTGTTATAAAAATAAATGATTGAAGAAGACTTGAATTTAATTGCGTCTAACACATATAATATGGTTAGATTTGACAGATGATTTGGACATACCTTATGATACACTTTAATGAAAATTGGGTTAGATAACCAGATAACTAATTTAATAAGATAATATGAACGTGGTATAATACGACAAACAATATAAAATACTGCCCAAAGTTAAGCAAGGCGGTTCAATTTCCATGATACTATGTAGCTTGTCTGTTGACTTTATATCAAGGGAAATACTGAAAGAACACCCATTAATCATTCATGACATGAATGTCTCAATACTCATGTACGCTGATGATATAGTACTTATGTTAGATAACATAGAAGGAACGACGTCGTCACTTAGAAAGACTATAAAATATACAAGTATATGCAGTCAAAAATTTCGGCCTTCTGAATGCTGACACTACCAACCCCATAGACATAACTTGAGCAATAGAACAAGACTATATGATGTATAGATATCATATGCAAAAAGAATTCTTTAATTGTGTACTAACTATGGCAAGTTTTGAAAACTAAATGCAACGTTGTTTACAAGTCGGATATTAACGTAGGTCTTTCCCTGTATTAACATCTCAATCGTTTAGGTTGTTTTTTTACATGTCTGTACATGTCATATCACCTGCTGCCTCATTTACTGATGCAGCTGATGCGTAAAGTGAAAGAGCAATGTTCGCGTTGCCCATATACACTATTCCGCCCTCCTCAGCCGAATACGGCACACGTAAAGGTTTGACAAAGTGTGCGTTCATCTCGTAATTACACCTAATTCCGAAATATAAAAGTTTCTATAATTCATCAGTTGTAGGTGACTCACCATTTTTGAGAAAATGAAGTTTGTAACTTAATTTAGTCAATTTTATAAATGGTTTTCAAATAAGTTTTTTAATTTTAAGTAAATTTTAAGGCTTGAATTTTGACTTTATATAATTATGAGATTATTACTCAAGTTCTTAAATATTACTTTTAGAGTAGGTAACAAAACAAATAAATTTTGATGATATTATCGAGGAATTAGCAGTAAAAAGGTTTGAACGAAATAAGAATAAAAAATATTATTGAATATATTGAAGAAATAAATATTTCATTAAATAGATTGATAAAATTATGTTCATGTATCATTTCTTCCTTTTTGGAAGGGGCCCCGCATATAATATTTTCTCGAGGCCCCGCAAAACCCACAGCCGGACCTGAGTGTTAGTATTTATTTTTTCTTTTAAAGTCTTTTTAAAAAGCAGTCAGTTAAACCCGGCAAAGTCGCTTTTTCAATTTCAAGTCAACTTTACTATTGTTATATGAACAACAAACAACAACATAAACCAGTGTGATTTAGTTTATGATTTCTATTGTATTAAAAATTACTTTCATTTATGCATAATATGTTTATTGGGCGCTTTTAATTTTTGATTTTGATTTTTACAAAATTCTTCATGGATTGCATATCTCGCACATTTAGTCGACATTTTTGAGTATATAGATGTGTTGAACAAAGAATTGTAAGGAAAAAATATAAATATCATTTAAACGAGATAAACGATGCTAACATTTGCGTCAAAACTTCTGTATTGGAAGCAAAAGGCAAAACAAAACAAGATAGTTTCTTTTTCAAATTTAGCTTTGTTTTTGGTAGATGGTGAAAACAGCACTTTTCATGACATCAAGGATACAGTTATCGGGCATATAACCAGACTCAGAGAACGGTACTCTAATTACTTTCCAGATTTAGACCTGGATATTGTTAGTTTTATTGTTAATCCTTTCAAGTGTGAAGTATCTAACATACCAAAAGAGCTCCAACGCTTGGCAGAAGCACTTATTGAACTCCGATGTAATTATGAAGCTCGCATACAATTTGAGTACAAAAGGGATCAGTCGTTCTTTTGGATGTCAGAATCTGCAAAGGTTTTTAAAATTGCACATGAGGATGCCATAAAAAGGTGTTGTTATTAAAACGAACAGAAATCGTCTGAATGCCGAAGAATTTATTTAAATTGCAATAATGTCAAAAATTCTTAATTTTGAAGTCATTTTTAGGAAAAATGAAACAAAATCATTTTTCTAAAACGTAAAAGCGTTTGAATTGTTAATATTTATAGTTTTTATTTACTTACAGATAGTTTTTATAAAAATTGCAAATAATTCAATGAATAATAAATAATATACCTTGCTATTTCTGGTTTTCAGAATGTCGGAGTAATAGCGACCTACGCAAAAATATTTTAGGGTAATGGCTAAAAGTGTTCCCCGACCCCTGGTTATTGCTATTAAATATTTGGACGAAATGATGAACAAAATATTGATAGAAGTCTAAAGAAGATCTGAGTCAACAAGTAATGTTATTTAAGGTATTTGTTCAGTCAAGATTTGTTTTCAGATTCAGGAATTGTGTGATTCCACAAATTATATTAGATTGTGACAAAAAGAAAATTGTCCAGAACAGACCGAAACAAACGGGTTACGACCACAAGCTAAAGTTAATAAAGAAATGAACAAGAAACAAGTATTGTATCAAGTATTGATGAATATCTAATAAGATCAGTGATACACTTCCTACGAATAATGAATTCAGAAGATGAAATATTCCAAAATTATGAAGTGATCGACCTAACAAAGACCATAGGCACTAAAAACCGAAATATAGAAGCAACGGTTAAGAAGGCTGTTGGAATAGATAAATAGCATATTCACTACATAAACAAAAGAATAAAGATAAAGCTAATAATAAAAGATGATGATTTTTCACTTAACATAGAATCACAATATGATCATCAATAAAGAATAATTAAAAAGACACCATACCTAAACAAACTTAATGGCAAATGGTACGCCCAAAAATGGTATGAGATGACATGCCAAGGTCACTTTGCTAAATTCATTGGAAACACTAGACTTGTCCATAACCTCATTAAATCAGATATCTTCACAGATAATAAATATTATTTTTCTTAATTAAATCAAGAACAAATTTGTTGAATTTCAATTACAATACATTTCGTCTGAAAAATAATCTAAACACTTTATACAGACTTTGTAACAGAGATTATCAGACTCAAGCACCTATTTTCAATCATTGTCCATTCATGACAGGGTGTTGATAGTAGCTACTGATTATATTATAAAAAGAGGGATTTGAAGTTGATATGAAAAGAATACCTGAAGGAATAAATACCGCTTTAAGACCATATTTTATGATAAAGAAATAAAAGAAATATCAAAATCCATATAATAGATATGAAAGTACCATTCGAGACCGAAGATGAACCAAAGATGAACCGAAGATTAGAGAAAAACGGGAAGAGATAATCACCTTACACTCGGTTCATAGTACAATAAAAATGACAAAATATTAAAAGATATTGGAATGAATCCCAAAGAAATCAATGGATTGGTTTAAAGATGCAGGAAAACTTCTGTCGGTGTTAGTTTCCAGATATTTATGAAGCATTTTACTAATAATAGATTATTTGATATGTCTGTATTATACTAATGTAACCTTTTTACTAACTAACCTTTTTATTTAAGACGACAATCGTCAATTATTTATCATTAGACATGAATGCGTAAGCTTAGTATCATTAATTCCACCTAGTTTGGTATAGTTGTTTTGTTTAAATAAATGTATGTTTAAAACATATTTTTCGGATCTGAAATTTATTATTAGACATAATTTAATTAAAAAATTACTAGACACAATTTTAAGAATTTTGAAACTATTTTAAATATCATAATTTCTTAAGGATCTCAATAATGAACATTTAAAACTTTTAAATCCATCTGGACGACGAAGAACCAACACATATTCTTGTCAACTTTGGTATAATACAATTTATATTATTTTCATTTGATTTTAGGAAATATAAGCAATATTTTATAAACATAATTAAGTTTAATGAAAAAGTAATAGCACTATAATTTAATTACCAAATAATTAGTTAATTAATTTAATTAATTATGAAAGAGAAAATAATAATAATAATAATAATAATAATAATAATAATAATAATAATAATAATAATAATAATAATAATAATAATAATAAAGCAAAATTACACATCTGTGTCATCACTTCGGAAATGTTGGTGTCGAAATATGATTCGTCTGAAAAAAAATTAATTTTTTCAAAAATTTAAATAATAAAATAAATAAAGTTAAAAAATTATGAACTTTATTTATGAACTTTATGAACTTTATTATCCATTATAGCAAGAGGATCATATTAAAACATTAATATCATTTTTATCGCAAATAAACTTTTAAAGATGGTATTAAACCTAACACTAACGTCACAGTACGAATGTCCTCGTTAAAGTACTGTATTTTAAATTCAACTTAGAATTTCACTGAATAAATTTGTCCTTTGGATCACAAAACTATTTTTATTTGTAAAGTACATTATCCTAGAAAAAGCAAAAGTAACTCTATGACCCTTACCTTAGAAAAAAATAAAACTATGGAAGAGTAAAGAAAAGTTCTTCACATACAAAATCTAACAGCTTTTCGTAATAGTAATTCTAAACATTAAATGAACTAATAGAGTCGAAATGTTTATGAATCAATCAAAATATATCATTTTGTAGTTCATTTTTTGTTAATATTTAAATTCATATTAACAATCTTCGGATTTCTGAAACTTTCTACTCAAGTATCATCAAAGGACACATTTTATTTGACATTTTTTCAAATTTTCCAATTTGATGTATATATTTTCTATTGTAGCGTGAGAATACTCTATATAAGATGCAATTAAAATGTGTTTTGGCTTGCGCGTGAAAATAAAAATATTTGTCACTCATTTAAATTACTTTACAATGTATATAAAATTAAAAATTTTTACCTTTATTATAAAAAGTTGACTCAGTGTCTTTTTTTGAATCGGTTATTATTTTAGGTCTCGCAACTGAATAAAAAAGTTTTAATTAATTTTCATTTATGATTATTATTATGACTTTATGAAGTTACATAAACTCCTATTTAAAAATAATATAGTTTAAATGTTATAAGTCTGATCAGTTATTTGAAATTATTTATGTTAAATTTTTATATTAAAATTGATATTAAATTATATTAAAGTATCTTAAATAAAGGTAATTATATTTTTGACATCAATATTAATAATTATCACGCCAAAAGTAAATGAATTACAAACAAAAAAAATAGAATAAATAAATAAATATAAAAATACTTTCAAAGTAATTAAAAAATTACACGAAAGAAAATATTAAATAAAAAATAAGGAAAGAATACGTTTGATTAGAAGAATTGAATGGTTTAAATCTTTTACATAATGGGTATACAAGGATTACTAATATGTAATCGTCAGAATTATTTGTAATATTTAAAATCAACTACTAATTAATTAAATATTAAAAATTGTACGTGTAATTTAAATTGATAATAAAATCTTATTTATATAAAATAGTATTTAGTTTAATTCAGCAATAATTAAGAAAATACTTAAATTCGTCAACATTAAAATTATTAAATATTCAATATTTTTATAAAAAAATAAAGTTTCTATGAGATGTTTGAATTCTTACACCATTTTTACAGAATAAATTAAAACTAATTTACCAATACTTATTCCGTTATCAATAAAGTCACTTCTCTCAATTCGTACGACTCGGTGGCTCTCGTCTAAATTTATATATTTTTATTTATATTTTAAAAATAATTTTAGTAGAATTTCTTCAATAATTTAAAACAGACAATAATCAAAATTATATTTGAATAATAAAACAAAACAAAATACACTCATAATATTTCTTGTTCTAAGAAAAAAATAGGTTATTATTTCTCGAAATCATAATTGAAAGTCCAAACTACAGGTCAACGTTGTCGTCGGTTATCCTTTATACAAGATATTTTTCAGAATTTACTTATTGTTCATTAATGAACATGAGCTATTTAAGGTACATTCTTAATTTACATATTTTGAATGATAGAGGTTTTCTTCAACTTATCTAGATGAGAAAGTTGTTCAACTACTGTAATACTGGAAGTATGGTATACGAGTAAAACTTTTGTTTATAATTTGATAAAAATATTCAAGATCAGAATGCAATGACTGTATGGTCAGAAGCTGTTGTTTGCAAAATTCGATCAACAGCAATAGTGTAAAGGACCCTTCAATATTCTATTCGAAGAAATAATTATAATTAATAATATTAGGTGACATAATTTTTAAACACTTACACATTTATGATAATTGAAAGAACAATTGTATAGTATTTTAAATTTGTTAACTATTTATTATATTTAAAGTTTAAATTAAAAATCTTTATTAATAATTGCAAAATTCTAATTGGTATGAAAAATAAAGAATATATTGCATTGTTTTACTTTTTCAAAAACGATATAATTTTTGAAATACTTATAAATCTTGGAATATTTTAGTTTTAAGTTTAATTTTAGTGTTTAATTTTTGAAATATGGTTAATTTCAATTAGGAATTGTAAAATGCAGTGAACCCAATGGTGAGCTATAGGAGGCTCGTGCGAGCCCTTTGTTAAATTATTATATGATTTGCGAGCCTCTTGTTCTTCTTGGTAACTATTTTTTCAAAAAGAAAATATAATACCTTGAAATCATTTTCATTACATAAATTTGTAAAGCAACGATTTTTATGTAAAATAAACCATTTAATTAACATTATTTTGTTTTTTATATGTCAGTCGCAGTACAAGGGTACTAGTTCATACGATTCTCGAGGAAAAAAAGAGCGAGCCCCTTGTTAAAATTTCATAGCTCACCCCTGAGTGAACCTAATAGAAAAAGACATAAATTTTGAAACACTTGTATGTCTACAATGGAAGCATTTCAATTTTTTATTATATAGGTTTCCTCCTGTCTTCGAATTGATTGTGACAATTTAATGGCTGATATGCATGCATGATAATCTTTTATTTCTAATACATTACATGGAATTTGAAGTACATGTACTTCAGTCATCAGGACCGTTCACTGAACACTTTTGTTCACTAGAAAATATTATGCGCTCTCATGGACAGTTGGTTGATATCCATTTAGTAAAAGCTACTAGCCTAATTCTTTTTGTTTCTTTGATAATATAATTTGAAACTTAGCCTTCTTACATGTTTAACATTGAATTTTAAGATAAATTTGAAAGATTTGTGTTGATACCTCTAAATGACAATCTTCTCCTATGGATTTCTATATTCAGATATTTGGCACTTAATGCTTAATTTTTTCAAAATCTTTTATTTTAAACTTCCTTTTTAAGAGATCTTTATTATAGTAAACATGTTTGACACTAGGGTTACCACCTTTTTCTCGACCGATATACGAACACTCAAACCAATTAAAAAAAATAGTAATTTAAATAAAAATCAATTTTATAATAAGTGTATCTATAATATTTATTCAAATATTAATATTAAATGTATAAAACGAAAAAACAAAAACAAAAAATTAAAATTAGGACTTTTTATTTCATAATATATTAAATAAAAATATCAGTCATTATGAAAGAATTATCACTTCTTCAGTATATTTTTAAGCTAAATTAATTTTTTTTTATTTTTTTACATGAAATTTAGTTAATTGATACAATAACCGAACACTTTAACGTTCGGTCTGGGTGCCAAACGAACAACGAACAATTCATTTGATTACCGAACTGTTCGTGTGAAAACCCAACGGGTGGTAAGCCTATTTGACACTGAATTTCATGAAAATTTCATAACAACAGTAATTTCCTGAAAACCTCTAACATGAGAATTTAAATTAATTACAATTTTTGTTTCAAGTTTACATTTTACAATTTTTAATTTAATTGCAATTAACCATAATTAAACACTAATTAAACTTAAATCTAAAATATTACAAAATTTATAAGTGTTTCAAAAATTATGTCGTTTTTGAAAAAGTAAAACAATGCAATATATTCTTTATTTTTCATACCAATTAGAATTTTGCAATTATTAATAAAGATTTTTAATTTAAACATTAAATGTAATAAATGATTAAAAATCCTAAAATACAATACAGTGTTTCAAACAATTATGTCGCTCAATATTATCAATCATTATTTCGAATAGAATATTGAAGAGTCCTTTACACTATTGTTGTTGATAGACTTTTCCAAACAATAGCTTCTGACCATCCAGTTCTGCATTAATCTCATAAATAAATTTTAACCCTGTAACCCACACAAAAATTTGACATACTCTTTCTAAGACGGGGGGTTGACCTATACATTGCGCGCCATTCCACTTGGGGCAAACCAATTTTTTCAATATTTATAAAATATATTTTCTATTTTTGCCTCTTAAATGGATAATTCTATAATCTTTTTTTAAGTTCAAATATAATACGATGTACATACAGGCGAATCAAAGTATAAATGACACCATACAAAAGTAATTAAAGGTAATATATTCAATAAATAGTGAAAAATTTGGTTTGCTCCAAGTGGAGTGGCGCGCACTGTATATAACGGGGACAAATCTATTTACTCCAAATATTTCTGTAAATTTTCACTTGTTATTCCTTAAGGTTTTTGATAAATATGTTTCTAGAAAAGCTTTCTGTGAAAGTATAGCTCTAATATCACAGTTTTTTCATCACTCCAAAATTATTTCTTAATCTAATGAATGTAATTTCACTATCCAACCACTGTAGAGTATTGCCTTAAGCTTGTCAAATGATTCTAGTTATTTGTAACCCCAATTCATTTCACTTTTTCTAGAAGAAAGCGAATGTCCACTAAATGTTAATAAATCCGTTTGTTTAGGCGTTGAAGTATAGTCTCATTTCTTTGTTAACATGGTTTTCGAATCATTTCCAAATACTCAAGTATCATCTTGATATAAGGTTATGTCTTCTAATCCACAGACCTTTTCTTAAGAATATTGATACGGCAAGAATAAACGATTATAAAAATTTCTGTAAAATATTTTCAAATCATTGCCTAATATTTGTCCTTTATATCACCAATTTGTAACAGAGAATAAACCAGAAAGTATAAAAACAATCGTACTAAGTTCTTTATTAGTATTAATTTCGGTACTTCCGTGTTATCTTACCCCCAAAAATTAAATTATAAAATACAATTAAAATAACCATATAAAAAATGAGAGAATACATTATTGATGACGTTATTGAACATTATTGAACATGAATTTATTAAGGCTATCTGTGATTTATGTGATTATGTGAGTTTATGTGGCGCAAACGTGTTCTAAGCAACAGTGCCGATGTGTTCGACACTATTCTCAACGACATTGTGGTTTTCTGGCCACCTGGATGACCATTTACAAACTCTTTACAAACATTTGCTGAGTTTGTAACTGTGATTTAGAAAATAAATATGATAATTATATGTGTTCTTTTTAATTTAATTTTTGGGGGTAAGATAACACGGAAGTACCTTATTTCCCTATAAAATGAAAATATAAGACTGTTTATATTAGACTTTAAGAAGATAAGCGGAGTAACCGATATCCTAAACAGAACTATTTCATTCAAATAGGAAAACATTATTTTAGTTTTATTAAACTTTTCAACTTAACATTTGTTCAGCTGAATTTAATTATGGGATAGTATGAGGTAAATTTCACTGACCAAACAATTCACCGCGAATTTGAAAGTTATTTAAACTTATTTAAGTAAGTCAGGCGTTATGCAATATATAAATTGTTATCAGAACTGCCAATTTAGCAAAAATCACATGCCATGCTATATCCATTGATATCGACATTTGTACGTCATTCTAGCGCAAGTGGTTAAGGAAAAATGACAAGTAACTAGAATATAATTCGACAAATAATTTATTAGCAAATAAAATTCACTAATAATGTATATAATACTGTATAACAATGATATTATCTATACATATATTCAATATTTTTTTTTATTTCTGGCGTTTTTAAATTGTTGTATCACAATTATACTTTCGAAAAATATGACACCCACTAATAGCTTTACAATAAACTGGATTCACAGAAAACGATAAAAGATATTTACATTTCGGAAAAAACAAAGCAAAATAAAGATGAACTGTTTTTGCATATTATATTTTGTAGTGAGATGATATTTCTGGATATTTTATTAATAATTCTTTGCTTAATGAATTTTGTGTATTAAAATTAATTAGCCAAAAATAATATTTTTAAAAATTGTTGCATATATTATTATATATTTTATAATTTCTTATATTATCACTGTATTTTATTGTAGAAAGGTTGATGGAAAAGTGTAGATTAGTTTAACAATATTATTAATATTTTTAAAAGGTTATTTAAAAATTTATATACAAAGTTTGTAATAAAAGACAAAAAACATTAATGTAAAATTTAAAATCTTTTATTCATACCATCAGAATAATTATTTAAAAAAGCGAATTTCGAGTTCCCATCTGCAATTAAATATAAAAATTAATTAGTTGTTTGAAAGAGTGCGTTATAAACATTTTGATGGGCTGACTTCAAACGAGCTTTAAATGAAAAATAGCGGCTTCCCAGAATTTAATTTTAAGAATTTTCGATTTCAAGTGTTTTTTTTTAAGACACAATTAAACTCGTATAAATTCTTTCTTTAATGACCTTGAAAATGTCAGAATTTTAAAAAATCTGTTAGAATCACGGAAATGTCTAACTGAAAAGATACGTACTGATTACAGTTGTTGAAGCCCCTTTATCCATTTATAGTAGATACAAAATTAGGCCATCTAAGTTTAAATTTATCAGTATTACTCCAAAATAGGACAATTTTAATGTTTTATATGCGATTTATGTTAATAACATAAAACCTTTAAAAATTATAATTGATCACCTTTATCTCTTGAAACAGTGGATTCATTACTGCTTATTTCAAACTTATATCCTGGACTTCCAACTAGTTAAATAATATTAATAAATTTATCCTTCTAAAAAATTTTAAAATTTATTTGATTTTCAACATTGAAAGAAAATTATTTTTCAAATTATTTCTAAAATAATAGAAAAAAATATTCACAAAATTAAAACAAACAAAGGCAGATAAAACAAGATTTGAAAAATGGAATGTAATAGGTTTTTGGTTTAGTTATATTTATTTGGAATATTATTGTTTTCGAATTCTACCTTTTCAATTATGAAATTAAATATTAAAATCTTTAATAAATTATCAAAGTTTAAAAGAACTTTAATTATTTCTACATCTTAAATGACCAAAAATGATAAAAAATGAAAAAAAATCGAAAATTCTGCCTTTTCAAATCTCTTGATTAAATTGGCTGTCATAAAAATAACTGACTAAATCATTTTAAAAAGTATAAAAGATTTTGTTGAAATAAATTATAAATCAGAAATTTCATTGGAAAATAATTGTAATGATTATTTTGATAATAAATTATCTGAATTAAAAGTGTTTTGAAATGTGGCTCATACAAGATGAGACCGACTCGATGCAAATGTAAATATAATCATGTTGTTTTCATTAAATAAGAATCAAATAATTACTCTTTATGTAAATAAATAAAAGTGACAAATAAGTTTCTGAATGATCTACAATAATGAATTGATTTTTCCAATAAAAGTTTTAAATTTCTTTTCACTTCATTTTCAAATGACATTTTATCAATATGTTGAATTTGATTGAAATTGTATTTAAATTTAATTAATTAATTGATATTTGTGGATTTGAAAATGAAGAAAAAGAAACTGAAAATATTCAATCAACAGTAAAACATAGTAAAAATGTGAATGATAATAAATATTTATAAAATGATATTATAATTTTATAGTTTTGTTTGAATAGATGAAACCACGAATAAATTTTAATTTAGAATTTTCAAATTAATAATAATAGCAAAAAATGATTCACAATATTAAAACAAACAATGGCATATAAAACAAGACTTGAAAAAAGTGGAATATAATCACTGCTTTGATTCTTGGTTTAGTTATTTTAAACTGGAATATCAACAATTACAGAGTAAAAAATAAAGTTGTTTAAAACTGCGACAATGTGGGAGATTTAAAAAAGGAAATAATTTTAAAAATTGCAAAAATGTAAAATTGAAATCAATGAATATTATTATAATATCAGGCATATCATGCAGTAATACATAAAAAAATAATAATGCAAATATTTATGTTTAATATAATGAATTGCCTAATAATTCCATATGTTCCTCCCTCCTTAATGTTACTCAATAATAGATCAATTTTATTGTTTTATATACAATTTTTAATGATAAAATATAAAACCTAAAATATAAAAGAATAATTCATCACCTTTGTCTCTTGAAACGATGGATTCTTTACTGGCTGTTTCAAACATATATGCTGGTATTCCAACTAGTTAAATAATATTAATAAATTTATCTTTCGAAAAAAATTATAAAATTTATTTGATTTTCACTATTTAAAGAAAATTATTTCAAATTATTTCTCAATCTAAGTTGAATTTAATTTATAATAATTTATGTAATAATCTTCACTGTTTCTCAATGTAAATAAATACATAAAAATCTATCCACATCCATCATACAAATAAATTAGCACTGATTTTTAGTGTAATTCAGGACAGAATGCCATTATAATTCTAATTAATAAACAATTGAAAACTGATTTGATATAAATTTGATAGCCGAAGAAAACTGGGCGGATAAAAAATTTATGTGAGCCTTTACTGGATCAAATGTGAATAATTTATTTGATTTTTCTTGATGATTAAGATATTCATAATTAACATATGAAACCCATGGATTATTAATGCGGTTCGATTTGGATACCCATGATTTCAAGAAATACTTAGGTAATATTATTTTATTGAATGAAACAACCGCAGGTATAAATATACCTAAAATGGTACCTATACTAACCTGACGTGAAAGAATAAATGTGGTAAACTAAATTAATTAAAGTTGAAATGTAAAACAATTTTTAAACATGACTTGTTTAAGAGTATTTCTCTATTTCACTTATATTTTCATTATGATAAAAGATCAATTTTTTTCATCCAATTTGACACAAATTTTCGTTATTACAATTATGAAGTGACTTTTTCAATAAAAGTTTTAAATTTCTTTTCTCTTTATTTCTAATGACATTTTATCAATATATTGAATTTGATTGAAACAATATTTAAATTTAATTAATTAATTGATATTTGTCAATCGAAAATGAAGAAAAAGAAACTGAAAATTTTCAATCAAAAGTAAAACATACTACAAATGCGACTGATAATAAATATTTATAAAATGATATTCTAATATAGTTTTGTTTGAATATATGAAACCAAGAATAAATTTTAATTTAGAATTTTTAAATTTATTGTAAAATAATAGCAAAAAATTTTCACAATATTAAAACAAACGGGAAGATAAAACAAGACTTGAAAAAATTGTTCAAATTTAAAATAATATCATCCATACAAACTTCAGATTTGATTGCAAAATTAATTTCTATTATTTTATGTATGTATTTTATATTATTCTTCTATAAAAACTAATTTACCCTTTGTTTTCTGAAAAAATGTATTTTCGTACTCTTTTTCAATTTTCTTCGTCGGGTTAATATAGTTTTTCGTTGAATTAACTGACCTTTCATCCGTCATCATTACATCCTTTCCTATTAGTGTAACTGGTTATTCAAAATTATAAAAAGCATCTTAAAAAATAAAATTACAATAAAACCATTATTCGAAATTTAAGATATATTACAGAAAAAAATGTTTGGATATTATGTGAAATGATGAAAAATGATAATTTATCCACAATTAAAATAATAAGAACATTTATGTACTTATTGCGGTAAACAGAATTAAAAATATCTTTATATATGTCAAATGTATATTATATTGTAAGATAATTACGTTTAGTAATACATCAATTATCTAACCAAATCAATATGACTTCGATGTATGAGAAATGATACGAGAAGTTTTTGGCATAATAATAAGATATGTAAGAATGATATGTAAGAATGATCCATAATAATAATATCTCTTAAATTATTAAGATTTACTTACTAGATTACATTATTATATTATATTATTAGATTACTACACTCACTACATACTTAGAATCTATTTATAAGTTTGAAGCATTTTTCATAGTAATTTAATTTGTATTTAATTTTTATGTATTTAAACATTTATTTTTTAAAATTTTTAATATTAATAGAAATTATTTATAAATGTTAGTTACCACGAATTTCTATTACCAATAACAATTTAATTAAAAATGTTTAATTGGTATCATCATTCTATTTTTGACAAATTAATAATTTTCTGATGAATACAAAAGTAAATTCGTCAAAGCTTTTCAATCAATCAATTCAACGAAGAAATATGAGTTGACTAATGAAACTCTGCATTATACAGAAAGATTATGAAACGCTTTTGCTAAGAACAGAAGTCTTATCGATGATCTCAACGAAGCGCTAAATTATCGTCAAGGAATACGGCTCCCGAAGAATTCTGCTCAAAAATTGAGAAATTTGCAAAAACTATTTTGAAGTATAAACTTGATGAAGAAGAATTAAAGAAATTTTGCTATTCAATTCGCTTGAAGATAAAGAAGTTAAAAAAGATCTCAAAATGCAAGATTTAAAGTCATTTGATGAAATGAAAGAAAGATTAAAGAAACACGATCAAGTTTCAAAAAAAATTAATGTATTTCATGCTGATGTAGCTTCAATGAATAAAACCCAACGCTATGACGATGCTGTTAAGAAGAGTTCACCAAGATATAGTTATGATAACAGATAAATTAGAGAACGAGAAGCTAGTCCCAGATTTAAAGATGAATATACAAGAGTACCTTAACCTAATCAAGATTCAAAGGTGAATTTATAAGAGAACATTGATATACTATTTCAAATAGATGGAAACCTATAAATAGAAGTAAGACTTATAATACCAGGGAATTTCATTCACGAGATCATGTCCGAAAAAATACATTTTGCGATGTTGGACGTGTCACGAAGAAGGTCATAGAAGATTTGAATGCACCAATATTCAACGTGCCCATTGTGAAAGATCAGGACATTTCAAACAATAGTGCCATGAGTTATTTCCAGACAGATGACGAAAATTCCACAAATCAGTGACCGCATTCGGATACGAGGATCCAGATGCTGATTTTGAGTACCAACACGGGAATGCCCCACCACACGAAAGGTGATCGAAGCAATAAATTAAAGGTAATTAATGATATAAGGGTTGTATGATTTTGAATGATTGTGATAGTTTGAATGATAACTGTTGTGATGGTGTTTTTGATTATAGAAATTATACTAATATATACATTAATAAATTTTGTATGGATGAACTTTTAAAGACCCACCTCTAACTTCTAATGAAATAAATGTTTTTAATCGTGATAAACGGAATGATAATGCAAGGAAGGCCCAGTGTTACCGTGATGATTATTAATGTAAAATTAATGTCTATTAGATACTATAGTTAAAATAAGTGTGATTGATTAAAATATTTTTAAAAAACTTGGAAATTTGAATATAACTGCAAGTAATTTAAAATTAAGATGCGCGAATGATAGCCCGATCGAAATTTGCGGTAAAACTTTATTAAATGTAAAAGTTGATAAAATTTCTGAAATTAAAAAAGTAGAATTCGTTGTAGCCAAAGATATAAACCCAAAGTTAATAGGAGGAATTGATTTTCTCGGAAAATTTAAATGAAATTGCGAATAGAAAATTGTGAAGACGAAATAAATGCAATTATGGAAAAGTTAATAAACACAAGAGTGAAGATAAGATAATAAATAATTTAATTTCCACATTTGACGCCATTTTTATGAAACATAAATGGGATCTTGGGAAGACCTAACTATTAAAGCATGAAATATTTACTAAAGGTAGCCCGATTGTAATAAACCCAAGGCGACAACCTATACATTTAATAGACAATTTTGAAGAAAATATTCAAGATATGTTGAAATATGGCATTATTATTTTTATTATTATTATTTACAAAACTTTGCACTAAAAATTTCAGCAACTTAATTATTTTAATTTAATAATTTCACATGATTTTTACCAAGTCCATATAATCTCATTCGACCTTAATATTATAAGATCATATTTATCTATAAATTTTATTGTGACTGAAATTGTGTACAAATAACTCTCTGCATCGTGACTTTATTAGAGAGAGCAAAAACAGGTCTCATTACAGTAAGATCTACACATTGACATAACTCATGTATTTATCTGCACCCTTGGATTTTTAGCGAAAAAAGTTCAAGGCTTTTTAAGCGAGAATTTATTTTAAGGCTTTTATTAGTATAAAGTTCTTGAATATTTTCATTGATTAATTATGTTTATGTTTTTTAACCGAAAAAATAAGTGGGCATTTTTATCGTGACTTAAATTCCTGCGTAAAAAGATGGAGCCAAAAAGAACCCCATGATTAAAGTGTCAATTTCATAACCCATATTGACATAAAAATACGACAAAAAATACTGGCTACTTCAAACTTATATTCCAACTAGTTAAATAATAATAATAAATTTACCTTTGGAAAAAATTATAAAATATATTTAATTTTCACCAATGAAAGAAAATTATTTCAAATTATTTCTAAATCTAAGTTGAATTTAATTTATAATAATTTATGTAATAATCTTCACTGTTTTTCAACGTTAATAAATACATAAAAATCTATCCACATCCATCATACAAATAAATTAGCACACAATTTTCATTGTTCGAATATTTTCTATTCAACCACAAAATTTATCACATAATTGTGACGTAGAAATTGTCTTATAGGAGATTCAATTTATAAATAAATTAAAGTTGAAATGTAAATATGAAATGCAAAACGTTATTTAAACATGACTTGTTTAAATCCTTAATGCACATGCCCGAGCGTAACTCGGGTAAGTGTTACTGGCAAATTGTGCATGCCCGAGAGAGACTCGGGTATAAGAAATATAAGGTTTTGTTTAAGATTCACTAACGAATATATCTCGGGCAGTGTAATAAATTTATGGACATAGGTCTATATATGACTTATCTATAAGAAAAAAAAGACTTATTTTTGCCGTTGTATAAAAAAAACGTGCGTTAAGGAATTAAGGATATTTTTCTCTATATAATTTATTTTCATTAGATTAAAAGTTCAATTTTTTTCATCCAATGTATATAGTGATTTTTCCAATAAAAGTTTTTAATTTCTTATTTCATCTTCAAATGACATTTTATCACTATATTAACTTTGATTGAAACAATATTTAAATTTATTTAGTTATTTGATATTTTTCAACTGAAAATAAAGAAAAAGAAATTGAAAATATTCGATCAATAGTAAAACATAATACAAATGTGAATGATAATAAATATATATAAAATGATATTATAATTAAGTTTAGTTATTTTAAATTGGAATATTAACAATTACAAAGTAAGAAATAAATTTGTTTAAAACTGCGACAATGTGGAAGATTTTAAAAAGGGAAATAATTTTAAAAATAGCAAAAATGTAAAATTGAAATCGATATATTATTATAATATCAGTCATATCATGCAGCAATACATAAAAAAAATAATAATGCAAATATTTATGTTTAATATAATGAATTTCCAAATAATACATACATAAAAGATAATAAATAAGAACATATTTTTATATTTTTAATATAATGAATTGCTTAATAATTCCATATGTTCCTCCCTCCTTAATGTTATATTACCCAATAATAGGTCAATTTTATTGTTTTGTATATAATTTATGGTAATAACATAAAACATTTAAAAGTATAGTCACCTTTATCTCTTGAAACGATGGATTCTTTACTGGCTGTTTCAAACTTATATGCTGGGCTTAAAACTAGTTAAATAATATTAATAAATTTATCTTTGTAAAAAAATTATAAAAATTTATTTGATTTTCGCCATTGAAAACAAAAATTAATTCTAAAATAATAGCAAAAAATTATTCACAATATTAAAACAAACAATGGCAGATTGAACAATACTTGAAAAAATGAAATATAATCACTGCTTTGATTTTACAGGTTTTTGGTTTAGTTATATTTATTTGGAATATTATTGTTTTCGAATTCTATCTTTACAATAATAAAATTAATAATTAAAATTTTAAATAACTTATAGAAGTTAAAAAGAACTTTAGGTATTTCTACATCTTAAATGATAAAAAATCGAAAATTTTTTTTTGTCTTCTCTTGATTAAATTGGCTGTCATAAAAATAACTGACGAAATCATTTTAAAAATTATTAAAGATTTTGTTGACATAAATTAGAAATTAGAAATTTCATTGGAAAATAATTGTAATGATTCTTTTGATGATAAATTATCTGAATTAAAAGTGTTTTGAAATGTGGCTCATACAAGATGAGACCGACTCGATGCAAATGTAAATATAATCATGTTGTTTTCATTAAATCTGAATCAAATAATTACTCTTTATGTAAATAAATAAAAGTGACAAATAAGTTTCTGAATGATCTACAATTATGAATTGATTTTTCCAATAAAAGTTTTAAATTTCTTCTCACTTCATCTGTGGGAGATTTAAAAAAAGAAATAATTTTATAAATTTACAAAAATGTAAAATTGAAATCGATGAATATTATTATAATATCAGGCATATCATGCAGCAATACATAAAAAAAATAATAATGCAAATATTTATGTTTAATATAATGAATTGCCTAATAATTCCATATGTTCCTCCCTCCTTAATGTTATATTACTCAATAATAGGTCAATTTTATTGTTTTATATACAATTTTAATGATAAAATATAAAACCTTTTAAAAGAATAATTCATCACCTTTGTCTCTTGAAACGATGGATTCTTTACTGGCTGTTTCAAACATATATGCTGGTATTCCAACTAGTTAAATAATATTAATAAATTTATCTTTCGAAAAAAATTATAAAATTTATTTGATTTTCACTATTTAAAGAAAATTATTTCACATTATTTCTCAATCTAAGTTGAATTTAATTTATAATAATTTATGTAATAATCTTCACTGTTTCTCAATGTAAATAAATACATAAAAATCTATCCACATCCATCATACAAATAAATTAGCACTGATTTTTAGTGTAATTCAGGAAAGAATGCCATTATAATTCTAATTAATAAACAATTGAAAACTGATTTGATATAAATTTGATAGCGGAAGAAAACTGGGCGGATAAAAAATTTATGTGAGCCTTTACTGGATCAAATGTGAATAATTTATTTGATTTTTCTTGATGATTAAGATATTCATAATTAACATATGAAACCCATGGATTATTAATGCGGTTCGATTTGGATACCCATGATTTCAAGAAATACTTAGGTAATAACAACCGCAGGTATAAATATACCTAAAATGGTACCTATACTAACCTGACGTGAAAGAATAAATGTGGTAAACTAAATTAATTAAAGTTGAAATGTAAAACAATTTTTAAACATGACTTGTTTAAGAGTATTTCTCTATTTCACTTATATTTTCATTATGATAAAAGATCAATTTTTTTCATCCAATTTGACACAAATTTTCGTTATTACAATTATGAAGTGACTTTTTCAATAAAAGTTTTAAATTTCTTTCTCTTTATTTCTAATGACATTTTATCAATATATTGAATTTGATTGAAACAATATTTAAATTTAATTAATTAATTGATATTTGTCAATTGAAAATGAAGAAAAAGAAACTGAAAATTTTCAATCAAAAGTAAAACATACTACAAATGCGACTGATAATAAATATTTATAAAATGATATTCTAATATAGTTTTGTTTGAATATATGAAACCAAGAATAAATTTTAATTTAGAATTTTTAAATTTATTGTAAAATAATAGCAAAAAAATATTCAAAATATTAAAACAAACGGGCAGATAAAACAAGACTTGAAAATATTGTTCAAATTTAAAATAATATCATCCATCTCAACTTCAGATTTGATTGCAAAATTAATTTCTATTATTTTATGTATGTATTTTATATTATTCTTCTATAAAAACTAATTTACCCTTTGTTTTCTGAAAAAATGTATTTTCGTACTCTTTTTCAATTTTCTTCGTCGGGTTAATATAGTTTTTCGTTGAATTAACTGACCTTTCATCCGTCATCATTACATCCTTTCCTATTAGTGTAACTGGTTATTCAAAATTATAAAAAGCATCTTAAAAAATAAAATTACAATAAAACCATTATTCGAAATTTAAGATATATTACAGAAAAAAATGTTTGGATATTATGTGAAATGATGAAAAATGATAATTTATCCACAATTAAAATAATAAGAACATTTATGTACTTATTGCGGTAAATAGAATTAAAAATGTCTTTATATATGTCAAATGTATATTATATTGTAAGATAATTACGTTTAGTAATACATCAATTATCTAACCAAATCAATATGACTTCGATGTATGAGAAATGATACGAGAAGTTTTTGGCATAATAACAAGAACTAAATATTGATATGTAAGAATGATCCATAATAATAATATCTCTTAAATTATTAAGATTTACTTACTAGATTACATTATTATATTACATTACTAGATTACTACACTCACTACATACTTAGAATCTATTTATAAGTTTGAAGCATTTTTCATAGCAATTTAATTTGTATTTAATTTTTATGTATTTAAACATTTATTTTTTAAATTTTTAATATTAATAGAAATTATTTATACATGTTAGTTACCACGAATTTTGCATTTATCACTTCATTATCACTATCATTATTACCAGTAATTTTGTTTTTAATTTACTTGTTTTTGGACTTTTATGAATGACTTGACAGTGAACGCATGTTTTACATTGGCTTCTTGACAGTGCTTTTCTCCTTTTCTATATTGGAAGTCTATTTATAAGCTTGTTAAGTAGTTGAACAATGTCTGGAATTGTGGGGTAATATATATATTTTTGTTTTCATCATATATATTATTGCTTTGTGGTCCTTACATAGTGTAAATCTTTTCTCAAAGAGATAATGTATGAAATGATTCGTAAAATAATATATTAGTAAAAGTTCCTCCCTTGTTATACAATAACCAATTTCCTGTTTTGGCATAGTATGTGACTATTATGCAATCACGTTTTCTTTTCCAGTGCTATCAATTTGTTATTAAACCGCTCCAATACGGTCAAAACTTGCATCGTTATCTAAAATATTTGGTTTTGAAAAATCTGGAACTGTTAAGATTGGAGCTATCATTATCTTTGAACTTTGTGAAAACCTTTTCCTATTAGTCTATCCAAATCAGCTTTTTCTCTTCACTTTCACACAATCTTTCTAATAGCTTCGAATTGATTAACCCCAAAAGTTTTTTAACACACTTCGGTATTTCGAATTCTCACTGCTTTGATTTAATCCTCATCCGTTTTACCCCATTTTTACTAATAATATGTCCCAGAAATTTACACTTTGATAGGCTAATGCAGTGGTTCTCAATTAATATAAAAGCGCGGAACACCATTCACATGATTGTTTTACGCGGAACACTGACAAAAATATACTTGCCCACAATGAGTGACCAATCACAAATTACTATAAATCTGTCGTAAACGTAAACAATGCCACATCCCATTTATGATCCAAGAAGATGGTATCATATTTAACCAATAATTCAATATTATTTCTGTCTTTACATTTACTGTATTTACATTCGTTATTCATTATTTCTTTATATCTTATTTCTTTATTCTCACTTTCATTTCTACCACCGATTTATAATCGTCCATCTTCAAATCTTTCTTTAAATTGTGATCTTTTATTGTATTAAAAATTAAAAATATTTGCAATTCTTCTTTATTCAAATGGTGTTGTAAATTAGTTCGGCTAGTTTTTCAATTTTCAAATTCAACTCGGAGAAAAGTTCATGTGTTTCTGTAATATAAGTTTATTGTTTTTATATTATATATTAGGAGGTTCATCCTGTAAAACATTAAAATCAGTTTTTGTTTCCATAAATTTTATTTCAGTAAATATCAATATCAAATTATATCTTCTTTAAACTTTCTTATTTAAACAAATTTTCTACGAAGATATTTTTAATTAAAATATCTTCCTAATTTTTTTTAAAAATTAATCTAAAATTTAATTTTTAAAATTTTCAATTTAAAAATTTCTTCATCATAAAACTTCCTCATATCCCCCTTCTTAAGAAATTTTTAAGTTTTTCCACATTTCTTTCGATCCTTTTTCCATCTTCATTTCTTAAGATGTATCGTTTGTCATGCACTTTCTCTATCACTTTGTACGGACCTTCATACCTGTCCTGGCCTTTGTGGCGTGTTTCTACTTTTACTAATACTTCTTCTCCTACATTGAATTTTCTCCTTGTTTGTTCTTCTAGTTCTTCCTTTATCGGTATTTCTTTGGACCCGTACCATTTTTCCCTGCTAATCTTTTTCCAAAACCTATCTCTGCCGGGCTTTTCCCTGTCGTTTTTTGTTTGGTTGCATTTAAAGTGAATTCGACTTCTGGTAATATCTCTGCCCAATCCGTCTTCTTTCTATCCTGTAAAGTAGCATTTATCAAATCCCGTATTGTCCTGAATTGTCTTTCTATCTGACCGTTTGTTTGGTGATGGTATGGACTCGAAAAACATAATTTAATATCTAGCATCTTTGTGAATTCTCTCATCATTCCTGATTCAAACGCCTTTCCGCGATCAACTCTTATCTCCTTTGGGCATCCAAATCTTAAAATCCACTTTTCGAAAATCGTTTTCTTTATTGTTTCTTCGTCTTGTTTTGTTATCGCTGTCAAGACTTGATACTTACTATACTGATCTATTATGCCCAATATTTATGTTTAATATAATGAATTGCCTAATAATTCCATATGTTCCTCCCTCCTTAATTTTACTCAATAATAGGTCAATTTTATTGTTTTACATACAATTTTAATGATAAAATATAAAACCTTTTAAAAGAATAATTCATCACCTTTGTCTCTTGAAACGATGGATTCTTTACTGGCTGTTTCAAACATATATGCTGGTATTCCAACTAGTTAAATAATATTAATAAATTTATCTTTCGAAAAAAATTATAAAATTTATTTGATTTTTACTATTTAAAGAAAATTATTTCACATTATTTCTCAATCTAAGTTGAATTTAATTTATAATAATTTATGTAATAATCTTCACTGTTTCTCAATGTAAATAAATACATAAAAATCTATCCACATCCATCATACAAATAAATTAGCACAATTTTCAGTGTTTGAATATTTTCTATTCAACCACAAAATTTATCACATAAGTGTGTCGTAGAAATTGTCTTATAGCAGATTCAATTTATAAATAGTGTAATTCAGGACAGAATTAATAAACAATTGAAAACAACATCCTAAATGACAAAAATGATAAAAATGATAAAATTCTAAAATTTGGCCTTTCCAAATCTCTTGATTAAATTGGCTGTCATAAAAATAACTAACGAAACAATTTTAAAAATTATTAAAGATTTTGTTGAAATAAATTATAAATCAGAAATTTCATTGGAAAATAATTGTAATGATTATTTTGATGATAAATTATCTGAATTAAAAGTGTTTTGAAATGTGGCTCAAAGTAAGAAATAAATATCTGAAAGATTTGAAAAGGGAAATAATTTTATAAATTGCAAAAATGTAAAATTGAAATCGATATATTATTATAATATCAGTCATATCATGCAGCAATACATAAAAGATAATAAATAAGAACATATTTATATATTTTTAATATAATGAATTGCCTAATAATTCCATATGTTCCTCCCTCCTTAATGTTATATTACTCAATAATAGGTCAATTTTAAGGTTTTATATACGATTTATGGCATTTATGCTAATAACATAAAACATTTAAAAAGTATAATTTATCACCTTTATCTCTTGAAACGATGGATTCTCTACTGGCTGTTTCAAACTTATAGGCTGGACTTAAAACTAGTTAAATAATATTAATAAATTTATCTTTGTAAAATATTATAAAAGTTTATTTGATTTTCACCATTGAAATAAAATTATTTCAAATTATTCAACCACATATTCTGTTGAACCTTAAATCTTTTCTTTGGACTCCCTTAAAAACAGGATGTTTCTTTGTATTAATGCCATTTTTGTTGATCTTAAAAAATTGAGGAAATAGAACAATCATCAATATCCTTTTAGATTATAAACGGAAAATGACTATTCTATGGCTGTATTCTATGACTGAATAAACAGCAATCAAAAAAGTGCAACAGTGTTATGCCATTTTGAGATAAGTTATGGACGGTGTAAATTTGCATTCTAACCTGAAACAGGCAAATATAGAAAGGAATGAATTGATGCAAGATGCAAGATAAAACTTTAATAAAGCGGTAGACAAGATGAGAGTTATGGACCAAGCAAAGAGAGACACGCAAAACTTTTGTCAAAGAGTAGGGTGTGTTAATACGCAAAGAACCACAAAAGAGATACAAGGACAGAATGCAATACGAAGGCTCGTAAAAAATTATCAAATTCCTTTCACCGCATCGGGATGACCTTCAATTTCAGCATGAGACAAAAGAAAGAAGAATAAAATGACTAAAGAAGTGGAAACAATTTTAAGGTGAAAGAAAACTTAGGAATAATTATTATTAAAGTGGAGACTAAATTGTAATTGTTATTCAATATAATTTATTATAACGTAAGAAGTTCATAGCTACCGTTATAAAAGAACACTTGAAGTCGGAATAATAACTGCTAATACTCTAATTCATCGTTAAATTCAACAGAACTTATGGCCAATTAATACTTTTGAAATTAGTTTATTACGCTTTCAATATTTTATGGAAATTTATTTGCTTAGTTTTTATAAATATTTTTAATTTTTAATTTTTTAAATAATCTTTTTCTAAATAAATAAAATTTTTGACCGATATTTTTCGTCTAGACCAAACATTTTCACAATTGTAAAATGGCCCAATTAAATTTAATAAACATTGGTCATTGATTTAAATAAACAATGTCAAGAATTAATTAAAAATTTGTTTAGATAGATATCAATTAATTAAATAATTTATTTATAAATTTATTTTTGTAAAAATATTGTCTTATAGCAGATTCAATTTGGAAATGGTATAATTTGTGACATAATGTCGTTATAATAATATCGAATTCTAATTGATAAACAAGTGAAAACTTGGTTGATAAACCATTTCCAAATTCAATTTGCTATAAGCAGAAAAACGTATACACCGCCCGATGAAGGCACATACACTTTCTAGTGGCTTAAAGTAAAAATTACGAGGCAAAATCAAAATACATCCAATTCTATTCTCAAAAATCATGACAAATAATGAGCAGACAGTTTTGAGTTAATTAGGTGTAGATGTATTCTTTTTGCCACCGCACATATTGTCATGTGAAGATTATGTCGAAATTGTCTGCCTGTAGTAGCATCAATTTGGAAATGATTTATTGATTTTAGAGCACAAGAAACTAGGCGAACGTTTACTGAATAAAATATTAATAATTTATTTGATAATTCTAGATGAGTAGATAGTTTTAATTAACATATAACACTTGCATTATAAACGCGATTCAATTTGGATACCCATGCTTTCAAGGAAATACTTAAGTAATACTATTTTATTGAATGAATCAATCGCATGTGCAAATATACCTAAAATGGTACCTATACTAACCAAACATGAAAGAACAAATGTGGTAAACTAAATTAATTAAATTGAAATGTAAAACATTTTTAAACATGACTTGTTAAAGAATATTTTCTCATTTCATTTATTTTCATTATAATAAAAGATCAATTTTATTCATTCAATGTGACAAAAATTTTCGCCATTACAATTATGAAGTGACTTTTTCCAATAAAAGTTTTAAATTTCTTTTCTCTTTATTTCAAATGACATTTTATCAATATATTGAATTTGATTGAAATAATATTTAAATTTAATTAATTAATTGATATTTGTCAATTTAAAATGAAGAAAAGAAACTGAAATTTTCAATCAATAGTAAAAAGTACAAATGTAATTGATTATAAATATTAATAAAATGATATTCTAATTTTATAGTTTTGCTTGAATATATGAAACCAAGAACAAATTTTAATTTAGAATTTTCAAATTAATTGTAAAATAATAGCAAAAAGTGGAATATAATCCCTGCCTTCATTCTTTGTTTAGTTATTTCAAAGTGGAATATCAACAATTACAAAGTAAGAAATATATATATATATATATATATATATATATATATATATATATATATATATATATATATATATATATATATATATATATATATATATATATATATATATATATATATATATATATATATGCCTAATAATTCCATATGTTCCTCCCTCTTTAATGTTATATTACTCAATAATAGGTCAATTTTATTGTTTTACATACGATTTATAATATAAACTTTATACTAATATCATAAAACATTTAAAAAGTATAATTAATCACCTTTGTTTCTTGAAACGATGGATTCATTACTGGCTATTTCAAACTCATTTGCTGGACTTCCAACTAGTTAAATAATATTAATAAATTTATCTTTGTAAAAAAATATAATATTTATTTGATTTTCATCATTGAAAGAAAATTATTTCAAATTATTCAACTACATAATATATCACTTGAGTGTGGTGTAGAAATTGTTTTATAGCAGATTCAATTTGGAAACGGTATATTTCATGACATAATGTCGTTATAATAATATCTTAATAAATAGTAACAATCACGAGGCAAAACCAAAATACATCCAATTCTATTCTCAAACTTCATGACAAATAATGAGCAGACAGTTTTGAGTAAATTACGTATTGGTGTATTCTTTGTGCAACCATACATATTGCAGGTGAAGATTACGTCGAAATTGTCTACAGTAGATGGATATGTTCCATCCACACCACTAGCCCTTGGAGAATATTTCGGTCTACTTAGAATGTTAAGTAGATCACGGAAATATATAGTATTTAGATATTAAAATGCTTAATTTCAATGGAAATGAGCTCCAAAATCTCTAAATTTAGATATAGGTCACGCCATAATATAACAACTTCTATATGTTATGATAATCACACCAGTCCTATTTTATTGAATTAAAATCTTACACTTCAACACATGACGAGACAGTGAATAACATCAGCATCAAATGCCATAATATAACAACTTTCATATATTATCAAACATAGAAAATCTTATATTATAGAAATAAAATTATATCCTTCTACACATGCTGAGACTAATGAACAAAAGCTTTAATAAAATACATAGTAAAATCTTTTGAAAAAATATGTAAGTATTTTAATGTGAAGGTCACACCACTTGAATTTGAAAAATTTTTAATATAAAAGATACCTGGATAAATTTTGAAAAATTTAAGGTCAATTTAGAATATAATTTTGATTCAAAAATACTTAAAAAATCAATAAAAATACTTAAAAATATTTACAAATCAAAAATCCCAAAAATAAATTTCCCAAATTTTAAAATGTCCCAAAATTAATTTTTAGACGTGCATTTTTTAGATGTAATTAATGAAGAATCAAATTAAGCCCCCGATGTAATAATTATGCAATCCGAAAATGTCGATGAAAAACGTTTTTATTTTATTTTTTTATGATTATAATAGTAGTAGAAATAATAATAATAATAATGATATAATAATATAATATATTTATAATATGACGATTATAAAATAAGAATAATGATAATAATAATTGTAATAATAACAAAATATAATAATATTAATAATAATAATAATAATAATAATAATAATAATAATAATAATAATAATAATAATAATAATAATAATAATAATAATAATAATAATAATAATAATAATAATAATAATAATAATAATAATAACAATATATAATAATATTAATAATAATAATAATAATAAAATATAATAATAAGATATAATTATAATAATAATATCCTTTAATAATACTTTTAATGAAATATATATTTACAATATTTTAAAAAACTTTATTCATATCAAATATGATTACAAATGTTATTTTTCCTTTTGACCTCTCCCAGAAAGTTCTTCTTCGTTCAAATGGTTAATATCACCTTCATGATTTAATAAATAATTAATAAAAGCTTTCATATCAAATTAATACGTGACAGATTTAAACAATTTCTAGTATTGTAAATATAAAATTAAATAAAAAACCATAAATTATAAAAATAAAAAAAACTTGACTTGTAAATGTCAAACTTTAACATTGATTAATAGATATCTGTTTTTATATTATCAGGAAGAAATTCGGCGATTGAGACTTTTGATTTAAGTAAAAATTATAGAAAGCAAGAATCTATGCGACAACGAATAGGAGCATACAATCATTTATTACGCGAGGGAAATCGCAATTTGGAAATGATAGTTCAACAATTGTGTTATAGTCAAAATCTCGTACCGAATTTTGATGATTAATCTGACGATTCAGGAATATAGATATATATTTGACAAATAAGATAAAGAGAAAAAAATAATAACTTAATTTTATGATAAAACTTTTAAAATACTATTTATTTTAATTATTAATAATATATAACTGTACATCTGTGCTATGTAATAAATTTTTAACTTAATTTTGTTATTTTTANATTTTATTTGAATAAAACATTTTTCGGTGGTATTTTATAGTGACTGTTCTTCTTGGGTTGTTTTGTCGGTCACACATTCGATGAAATCCTTTCAGTTTCTCTAAGACAAAATTTATGAGACAAAGTAAAGTGATAGAGTTGATAATCTTCGGATTACCCAAAAAAAATTATTGGTGGAATTTGTTATTAAATTACAATCCTAAATGTGACCTTTATAAGTTAATTTGGAGTGACAAAAACTTGAATAAATGGTGTTAATTCCAAATAAAAGATTCCAATCAAAAATATACTTAATACGAAATTATACAAGGTTGAAAAATATTATTCATGCTAAATTCATTTGGAGGTAAATCTATTTAAAAGTAAACAAATATCGTAATAGTTATTTATATTGTAATTTGACAGTGGCCTAATTTATAACTAGTAACATCAATGTATACATTGGCACTGACATTTAGACCGTAAAATGAATTGTTAAATTTTGGTATTAAACCTCTTGTCCGTCACCGAATATTATTAATATGTTGAAATTAATTTTACTCACAACTCTACTTTATGTAGAAGACATTTCTGTTTTGGCCTCATCATTATCAAAAGATCCAACATATAAAAAAACAAATGTCGATTTAATACCATTAAATTCTAAATGATTGCCAAATTGGATTCTGATATATTTCCAATTGAATATCCTATTGTTGGTGTAGCAAATATTACAATAATCTAAAATGAAAAATAAGTGACAGAAAATAAAATGATAAGAAACCAAACAAAAAGAAGAAAAATCATAAAACCAATCAAAATAATAATAAAAAAAACATGAAAAAAATAAAAATAAAAAGCGAAATCAATCAAGAATGAGACAGTTGGAAATGAAATTCTAATGAAATGATAAAACATCCAAAGTAAACGATTAATAAAACTTAATTATATTTTATTTGTTACTTATTTATGAAAAGCTAATGAATTAATACAAAATTTTTTTGGTACATTTAAGCTATTTTGATTTGATGTGTATTTTATATTTTTTATTCACAATTTTTTATTTTTTAAATTATTATTGTTTTTTTTGTTTTATTTGTTCATTGAAAAAAAATATAAAATTTTAATTTATAATTAAGTTTTTGTTTGAATTATTATGAAATTGATAAGGATTGATATTATGGCCTAATAAATGCTTCTTGTTCAAGTAAATTCCGGAATATGGAAAAAGATTTATTTTTTGTCATTATATATTTGTATTTGTTACAATGAAGTGATATGACTTTATTGCTTTAAATAATAGATGCTGCAACCAAGAAATTATCACTTTATACTTTGTATTTGTAGTTTTGACTTCACTGATTTTCATTTTATTTTAATTAAATTTGTAAGAAAATATAAAATGATATTCTAATTTTATAGTTTTGTTTGAAAATGAAACTAAGAAAAATTTTTTATTTAGAATTTTCAAATTAATTGTAAAATAATAGCAAAGTGGAATATAGTCACTGCTTTGATTTTTGGTTTAATTATTTTGAATTGGAATATTAGCAATTACAAAGAAAGAAATATATTTATTTAAAACTGCGACAATGTGGGAGATTTTAAAAATGAGAAATAATTTTAAAAATAGCAAAAATGTAAAATTGAAATCGATGAATATTATTATATTATCAAGCATTTCATACAGCAATACATAAAAGATAATAAATAAGAACATATTTATATATTTTTAATATAATGAATTGTTTTATAATGCCATATGTTCCTCGTTCCTAAATGTTATATAACTAAATAAATGGTCAATTTTATTGTTTTACATATGATCGATGTTAATAGCGTTGTTAGGGATATTTAAATAACTAATTTATAAATAAAATATATATTGTATTATAAGTATCAAATACTATTATATAGTAAAAGTATAATAAGTATAAATGCTGGCACGCATAATTATCATTATTATTAAATTAATTTATTCGCCATTTAAATCGGTTGTTTGAATAATACCAGATTTAGACAATCAATTTGTATTTGAATATATCTTTATGCAATTAAACTCAATTATTAACAAGCATAAAACATTTTATAAGTATAATTTATCACCTTTATCTCTTGAAATGATGGATTCATTGCTAGCTAATTCAAACTTATAAGCTGGACTTCCAACTAGTTAAATAATATTAATAAATTAATTTTTGTAAAAGATTGTCTTATAGCACATTCAATTTGGAAATGGTATAATTTGTGACATAATGTCGTTATAATAATATTGAATTCTAATTGATAAACAAGTGAAAACTTGGTTGATAAACCATTTCCAAATTCAATTTGCTATAAGCAGAAAAACGTATACACCGCCCGATGAAGCACATACACTTTCTAGTGGCTTAAAGTAAAAATTACGAGGCAAAATCAAAATACATCCAATTCTATTCTCAAAAATCATGACAAATAATGAGCAGACAGTTTTGAGTTAATTACGTGTAGGTGTATTCTTTTTGCCACCACACATATTGTCATGTGAAGATTATGTCGAAATTGTCTGCCTGTAGTAGCATCAATTTGGAAATGATTTATTGATTTAACAGCAGAAGAAAATGAAGGTTAAAATAAATTATTTGGTTATTCTAGTTAACATATAAAAAACTGATGCATTATTAACGCAATATAATTTAAATATTCATGCTTTTAAGGAAATATTATTTTATTGAATGAAACGATGAAACAATACCATCATACCTAAAAAAACTTAAATCAACCTTTCTCCTATTAATATTTTATATACAATTTATGCTAATAACATAAAACCTTTAAAAATAATAATATATCACCTTTGTCTCTTGAAACGATGGATTCTTTACTGGCTTTTTGAAACTTATATGCTGGTATTACAACTAGTTAAATAATATTAATAAATTATTCTTTGTAATAAAATTATAAAAGTTAATTTGATTTTCACCATTAAAAGAAAATGATTTTTCAAATTAATTCTAAAATAATAGCAAAAAAATATTCACAATATTAAAACAAACAAAGGCAGATAAAACAAGACTTGAAAAAATGAAATATAATCACTGCTTTGATTTTACAGATTTTTGATTTAGTTATAATTATTTGGAATATTATTGTTTTCGAATTCTATCTTTACAATAATGAAATTAATAATTAAAATTTTAAATAACTTATCGAAGTTTAAAAGAACTTTAATTATTTCTACATCTTAAATGATAAAAAATGAGAAAAATGATAAAATTCTAAAATTTGGCCTTTTCAAATCTCTTAATTAAATTGGCTGTCATAAAAATAACTGACGAAATCATTTTAAAAATTATTAAAGATTTTGTTGACATAAATTAGAAATTAGAAATTTCATTGGAAAATAATTGTAATGATTCTTTTGATGATAAATTATCTGAATTAAAAGTGTTTTGAAATGTGGCTCATACAAGATGAGACCGACTCGATGCAAATGTAAATATAATCATGTTGTTTTCATTAAATTTGAATCAAATAATTTACTCTTTATGTAAATAAATAAAAGTAAGAAATAACTGAAAGATTTGAAAAAGGGAAATAATTTTATAAATTGCAAAAATGTAAAATTGAAATTGATGAATATTATTATAATATCAGGCATTTCATGCAGCAATACATAAAAGTTAATAAATAAGAACATATTCATATAATTTTCATGTAATGAATTGCCTAATAATGCCATATGTTCCTCCCTCCTTAATGTTATATTACTCAATAATAAGTAAATTTTAATGTTTTGTATACGATTTATGGCAATAGCATAAAAATTTAAAAAGTATAATTTATCACCTTTGTCTCTTGAAACGACGGATTCATTACTGGCTATTTCATACTTATTAGCTGGACTTCCAACTAGTTAAATAATATTAATAAATTTACCTTTGCAAAAAAATTATAAAATTATGAAATTTTCAGCATTGAAAGAAAATTATTTTTCAAATTATTTCTAAAATAATAGAAAAAAATATTCACAAAATTAAAACAAAGGCACATAAAACAAGATTTGAAAAATGGAATGTAATATCTGTTTTGATTTTACAGGTTTTTGGTTTTGTTATATTTATTTGGAATATTATTGTTTTCGAATTCTATCTTTTCAATTATGAAATTAATGATTAAAATCTTTAATAAATTATCGAAGTTTAAAAGAACTTTAATTATTTCTACATCTTAAATGACCAAAAATGATAAAAAATGACAAAAAATCGAAAATTCTGTCTTCCAAATCTCTTGATTAAATTGGCTGTCATAAAAATAACTGACGAAATCATTTTAAAAAGTATAAAAGATTTTGTTGAAATCAGAAATTTCATTGGAAAATAATTGTAATGATTATTTGATAATAAATTATCTGAATTAAAATTGTTTTGAAATGTGGCACATACAAGATGAGACCGACTCGATGCAAATGTAAATATAATCATGTTGTTTTCATTAAATTTGAATCAAATAATTACTCTTTACGTAAATAAATAAAAGTAAGAAATAAATATCTGAAAGATTTGAAAAGGGAAATTATTTTAAAAATAGTTTAAATGGAAAATGAAAATCTACGAATATTATTATAACATCAGGCATTTCATGCAGCAATAAATAAAAAAACTAATAATGAAAATATTTATATAATTTTCAGGTAATGAATAGGTTAATAATTACATATGTTCCTTCCTCCTTAATGTTATATTACTCAATTATAAGTCAATTTTAATTTTTTACATGCGATTTTAATCCTTAAAACAGAAGACCTTTGAAAGGAATAATTCATTACCTTTGTCATTTGAAAAGACGGATTCATTGCTGGCTATTTCAAACTTATTTGCTGGACTTCCAACTAGTAAAATAATATTAATAGATTTATCTTACTAAACAAATTATAGAATTTAAAGAAAATTGAAAAACTATCATAGAAAATGGAGTAAAAATTAATTATATTACATAACAGAATTAAATCTATCAGTTGCCACGGCATTGCAATTATTCATTTCTGAATTAATAATAATTAAATTTCCAATAGAGATCTATTTCAAATATTAATTTATATTATCATTAATCGGAATCAATGAAACATAATTTCAGAGGCTATAATTTCAATTTTATCTTACCGAGTTGTTATTGTAATTTCATGCCTACAAATTCAGTAGGATATGTTTAAAACTAGCTTCTCATTTTTAGAAAAATTGTTGTTTTACTATTCCACAATTTTAATATTTCATAAACTATTACGCTTTATCATTGTAACTTCGGATTACACCTAATTCTGTTTTTACACGAATTTGATTTATCACGAATATTTTCTCTTTTTACACGAAATGATTTGTTTTAACACGATTTTCAATATTCTATCAATTTTTTTTGATGTTCTAATAATTTTTTTTATTTTCATTTTTCACAAATTATGTATACATACATTTTAACTTCCAATTATATTCTTCAGAATTCAGTTAGATTATGTCGATTATATGCGTATGTTTTCTCTTTAGGTGGGATTCCCCGAAATATATATAAAGTAAAAACGTAATGTACTTTATATGCAATTTAGTTTGGTTTTGAGACTTTTAAAGAAAAGACGTTTAGTTGTTGTGAATGTTTACAAGTGATAAGTAAAATAAGGTGCTCGTATAAATTTATTAATTCTGCTCGTATAGATTTATTAACCGAATAACAGGTAAGTTTTAAATAACTTTTTAAAAATGTGTTATGTTTATATTATTTTTACTTTTGCTATATTAATGGATTTCTGATATTATTTTCTTTTTTCCAAATCATAATTTATTTTTTTTAAATATATTTAATGAATTAAAATGTGTAAGCACAAAAATAAATTCTTTTGTGAACTCTAACAAGGATTTTTTTATATTTATTATTATACTTTTGTTTGTTAATTGTACTTTTGTTGCTTTTTTAGGTATGGAACCAATCTACTATTTTTCCATTCAGCCAATATCCTTTTTTACACGAATTCTTTTACACGGATTTTTTAGGAACGTATCTATCGTGTAAAAACAGAATTAGGTGTATATGTTTATGTTAATTCGATTATAACCCGGATATACTACAAATACATATTCATTCTACAATACAAGAAAAATTATTCCAATAAACACGTACACTCTTACTGGGATAGCATTATATTTTTTTCCATAAATAAGAATAAAAGAAATTTTAAACTATAGAAATTTGAGTGAAGATAGAAAAATAAAGTAGATCAGTGAAAACAGACAAAAATAACATATTAATAAATATATGTACATTTGGGACATTTAATCAAGTGAAAAAAGATTAAATAAATATTGAGAAATTGAGAAAAAGTTACCTCTTAAAATCGCAATTTTAGAATTTAAACTTATAATTTTTAACTATTTTTTTACAATGTTTCACAAGCACAATAAAAGATTAACTCTTTCATAGAAAGTGGATAAAACTTTAATATATTAGCTAAGCGGTTACCTATAATAGATCCAGAAATATAGTATCTGAATAGCTACCACATGGAAGCAAAATAGTAAAACATTATTTTTTAATGTAAATAATTTATAAGTAACGAGAAATAATTCTAAACACACAAAATATCTCGAAAATATCTTTAAACATTTATATTAAATTATTAAAAATATTAAAATTAACACTTTAAAAACTGAAAAATTTCATTTGAATATATAAAGTCTAAAAAATATAATATAAAAATTCTTATGGTGGTCTAGCACACAGCTTGATGTACCTTCATGATTTGAAAAAATTGTTCATTTGTAATGAATACATTTTCGTTCATATAAATACTGCCTATTTTTATTATATTTCCTATATGTTTAAAATTGTAAACAGATTTAGTAAGTACCACATGAATACGAATTCAAGAGAATTTATCAAATGTAAATATTATCTATAATTTCTGTAAGGATATTAATGTAATGATATAGTTTTATCGTGACACTAATTCAAAATTAGATTAAAATATTTACAGTTTATGAAATTCAATTATTCAATTAATTAAATTTTGTTTATCAAAAGAATTTTAATCTGTCGGTAATTAATAATGCGTTTCGAATTTATTTACTTTCTCCATTATCATATTGGACATCAAATAAACTAATATTCAAACAAACAGATAATACAAATGATGAGAAAATATATTTGGCACATATTAATATATTATTGTTTCAATTATTAAACTTCATTAAACAAAATAAGAGCTTACAGATAAAAACGGATTCATCTAGGAGATTTAATAAATTTAAGAAATAAAAAATAAATAAATAATCAAAATAAGAAATAATTTCAAAAGCAATTTTCTCAAAATATGAAAATCTTACTTCCAACTTTTGTTCCTGGAACAAAAAAACAAAATTAATTAAAATAAACATAAAATTTTTTACTTTTGTTCAATGAAAAATCGCCTTAAATTTAAATTTGATCAAAATTAAACAAAAGTAGAATTCACATTAAAAATATTTTTAAAAAAACATTTAAAGATTAAAATTTCTCATGATTTTTGAAAATTTAAAATCCAAAATAATTTACATTTTTTCAATTTTCACCACTAATTTCTTTTTAATTGACATTGTATTTATTAAAAAGCTTGACTAGGGAATCAGTAAATATGTCGATGTTTTTTTAATATTCACGAATTCTCGGATCTGCCATTTTCAAGTGATTTTTTGAAAAATAAAGAAAACATCGTTATCTTTACTGATTCATAGTCAAAACTTTTAATAAATACTATTTAAGTGTTTTTAAACAAAATTGTGATAATTTAAAGAACCCGTATGCTATTAGATCCAATTATTGGATTTAAAATGTCAATTATTTTAATTTAAACCCATGCATTTATTATTATTATTATTATTATTATTATTATTATTATTATTATTATTATTATTATTATTATTATTATTATTATTATTATTATTATTATTATTATTATTATTATTATTATTATTATTATTATTATTATTATTATTATTATTATTATTATTATTATTATTATTATTATTATTATTATAAGTTTCAAAATTCACAAGAAATTTCAATTTACGAAACACTATACTTCTAAAGTAATTAAAACTAAAGTTAGTTGAAAGAAACAATAAGGGGTTTCTTCCTATTGTTAGTAGAAAAGTGATTTTAGCGTTAGAAAAATTCGAAAATATATAATTCAAAAAATTCAATTATGCTACACATTTCATCAAACGTACCTGGAGTATTTAAATAATTTTATTGAAATAGAGGTGTTTGAATGGGTCACATTACACTAAATCCCTTTGTGGTCGAAGTTAGAGGAAAGTTATATTTTTATTTCGAATCATAAGTCGACAATGAATTATTTGAAGAAGTTTCGTATTGTATTTTACAGCAGAAGAAATTGCATTCAAAACATTTGTAAAATCGTAGGTTTTTTTATGTCTCACTGGATTTAATGCCCCCACCGGACGAATATTTTCATTAGTGAATAATATGTGGACTAATGAAAAAACTAAGTTAAAAGTGAGCACATTTCCATCAAATACAACTTCCAAATGAATCGTATGGAATTTTATGACTTTTAAAAGTGTGAAACGGTGCTATTAAAAACATTTAATTCTACTGGAAAGTATCAAAATTAATGATATTTAAATTTTTAGGCTAAGATTACATTAAGAATCTTAATTTAAGATTGTTGCAAATTTTAATGTATGTATTGTTGTATGCTACTATTTTCAGAATAAATGTTATAAATCTATCAGTTTTATAAAGTATTTTTTATTTTGTTCGACATGTCCTTTATTTTTCAATATATATATATATATATAAAATCCGGACCTTCCCAAAGGATCCGGGATGAATATAACCCTAATAAACTCTATTGAAATAATTTTAAAACATTTACCTTTCATTTGTGAGGTATCTATGAAAAAATCGCTGAAGCGAAATTTATAAAATATTATAACATACATTTCGTTGGAGTTTCGGGACCTGAAAATTACATTGTTTTCATTCAAGGAATTTCAAAGTAATAAAATAAAGTTACAAAATCATATAAAACAAAACTTTCTTACGATTTAAAAACGATTCCACTGAATATCAATTATTATAAATAAATTAAATTAAAATTCACAAATATCTTTTACTTGCAGTTACAGATTTTCCAACTACAAATGAATTCCACAAAAGAATGATTACAGACGTCAAATAGTTATCCAGAAAAGAAAACTTACGGGTCATAACTGTTCTGCTCACTATTCAAATTTACAAATATATCAGTTTTAGATAGGAAAATTATTTTTTATTAAATTAAATGAAACTTGCGAATGTTTTCAAAATTATATTTTATCATTTTCATTATTAATCGATTTCCATTTTCAATTTCTGTTACATACGTGATGCGGATAAAAAGTCCTTAGACTCATACATAAATATAAATGGTATTGATATGAAAATTTGTATTATAACAAGTGTACTGTATAGGTAAACGCACAGATTTATTTTTCTGTGTAATCATCTTATGCTGTCAGACATTTTGCTCAGCAATTTACCAATGATAAGAAACCATTTTCGAAGAAAGTGGCTTATTTTTCATTGAGTAAATCTCACACTAATATCGTAAGATCCTCTTTGGATTCAATTCTCTACTCTCGCAAAATCACAGGAAGTCAAATGATGAATATAAGGTGGGTGTAAAACCGGTACGAAGTCATTTTTGACAATTGCATTCACAGTTTTATGAAATGTCCCTGGACGAAGCATTTTGGTGAGTTTTGCTGGAAACACTTATTTACGAGACTCACGCTTACTAAATGGAACATAAAGACTCCTTCGTTACAATATTCTTCAAAATATCTGTCCAAAAGTAGAAAAGAGAGTTCGAGTTTCTTGACCTATTTGCATTCGCTTTTCACGCGTCTCTGCTGTCTCTGATTCCAATGTCCTTCAGCATGTTCTGCACAGTCTTTGTGCTTACATTAAATCTAATTGGTAGTTCTCTATGAGTAATTCGCCTTTTCCATTTACAATAATCTTTAATTTTTTTAATTTTTCCTCACTAATTTGTCGTACCAGAGGAAAACTCTCTAATTTCATGACCTTGCATGGTGCTTTATTTCCACATGCTTCGTGTCGTTATTTAATGATGTTCTAATTTACTGTCTTCCTAAAAGCAAAAAATCACTGAAATTTGACTTGCTCCTACATTTTTTAAACAATTTCAAAAGACATTGACTATGTAAAAAATTTCAATTATATTTATATATATTATATACAAATGTTTTTAGATGACGAAAGTCTGTGCTAAATTAATAAAAGTATTAGTCTATAGTTCAAAAAGGAAATTGAAAATGTTAAAATGAATAATATTTTAAAAATTATGTGAAATTTTAATAAAATTCAATCAATTTGTTTTTTTTTAATTTAGAATATTTTAATATTTTAAATATTTAGAAAAGACAATATTAATTTATTTCGAAATTTTTGAACAAACTTGTACTTACATTCACCAAAACGGCTTTCTAAACTTGGGTTTTTGATAAAATTAATGAAACTATAGAAAATTACTTTCCAATAATTTTTTCAGAATTGCAGCTAATAAACTTAAATAAATATTGTAACTTTATTTATTATTACCCTCAATATTTAGTTCGTCTATAAATATTTTGTAAAAATAAATAAAATGCATTTTTAAAATACCGTCATCCAAGTTTGAGCTAAATGGACTTCTGTCGTAGAAATAAATGAGGAGCATTATAATATTTACGATACCTTAATTAACAATGAAATATATAAGTAGCTCCCTTCAATAGTATGATATTGGCATTAATTAAATACACAATATCTTTAATGTATTTCATGACTTCCTTCATTACAGAGTCTATATTTTTTATGCACAGAGGCGTATTAAGTAAGTAAAATCACGTTTATCCCTTATTTTCTTAAAATTTGAAAACAAAAAAGGCACAGTAAACAAGATTATATATATTTGTAAAAACATCAATGAAAATAAATGAGATGTTTAAAATAATTCAGATTCAGAACCAGAAGTATTGATCCATGTGATGATTACCATTTTTATCGTTTTGCGTGTCGCATTTCTTAACGCGGAAGGTGTATTTTTATTTTAATTTTATGTCATTATTTTTTTTATCATCTATTTTATTGTGTTGATAAAAATCAAGACAGCCATTTTTAAATAAAATCAATTCTCTATAGTAAAGTGAATTGGCAAAAAAATTAATTCAGTTTATTGTCTGTAATTTTACCGCAAATTTTATTTGAACAACAGAAAATTATAAAGCAAGAGATCCGAAAAGAAAATTACAAATATCAATTTTGGAAAAACAATTTACAGGAGATACACCGTAAAGGATAATTATTAAGAAACAATTTATAAGAAAATATTTTCTAAAAGACAATTTTCAAAACTAATTTTTTGGTTTGGTATAGTAAAATTGCTTAGAAAACACAATAACAAAATAATAACTACTAATAATTAAAATAAAAATAAAAACTCAAATTATTTTTTTAATCGTGAAAGAACACATTCAATAAATTCCATAATAAACCCTACGGCAAACATACCCAATTTCTTCACTGATGAAAATGGCACACCTCAAAAATGATAAGAGTTTGCCAAACCAGCATTAACCCTATCAGGAATAAAATCATTAAAGACAATAATAGTGGCACTACCTAGCAACATTTTAAACGAAATAGCTAACAGGATACACGAAATATCGAAAGACGAGGACCCTTTCGAAATGTTATACATCTGTTTCGGCCGGTTTTCGGCTCGCGCTTGAGTGCACGTTTATGTAATTTTCTATCACGCCTGTGTGCACGTTGTTGTTAAAATGGTTCTTTCTTGTATGCGTGCGCACACAGACTATACTATTTTAGAATTCGAAATTTTTGGAATTGTGATATTATTGGATTGTTTGCGTTATATGAATTTTAGAATAAATATCAACGGATGTTTATTTTAAATTTGATAATGAAGATGAAAAAGATCGAATGCTGAAAAGAAAGTATATCACTGAGTTAATGTAACAAGAAGAGAGCAAGTTGTATAATTTTAATGGTTCTGAAGAAACAGATAGTTATTTTAGTGAAGGATATCAATCACTACTTAAAGAATGCGGATTGTTACTACCTTTTGATAATGACGTCGGTGATGTTGAGGAATTTGATTCTACTTAATTTGTCGAAATATCTATTAATTAAAGATTCGAATTGCTTTCTTGTGAAGTTGTTAAATTAGTGGTTCAATGTCGAAATGATGCCAATGCTGCTGTTCGAAACATGTTATGGAATTGCGCTCAATGAATGTTTACGAATATTGGATATATTATATGCTATGTCGTTAGCGACTGATGACGAGGACAAAAATCGATGGAGTCATGTTGTGAAATTATATTTGAATATTGTTCATTGTAATTTGAAATTAAACTGGATACCATAGGCATTCAAATGTTGGAATACGGTGCTTGCTAAGCAATCGGTGAATGCAAAAGCCCTTCATCGAAAAGGAAATGTCTGATGATTATTAGAGAATTTGAAAAAATGGTCAAACTCGAGAGCATGCTTTGTATATATATATATACTGCCTACAAGACATACAGCTACAAATTGACAAACCCAGTGAATTTTTAAGGAATTAGAAAGTCAAGCTTCGGAAATGACATTTTTAGCATTTAGTATCATTTGTTTAATTAAAACTATTTTACACCATTATATTGACTTGCAATATTGGCACCATTATCATACAATTATTCAATAATAAACTTAAAATCAAGTTCAAATTGTTTCAAGAGTTCTAGAATTTACGTAAAAAAGTCAAATATGACGAATCCGTTCTTCCAATAATCCTAATTACCGAATGACGAGACTGGCCGTTTTTTGTTTGCTCCAACACAACCACTGCTTTTCTATATGATTCACTATTAGGTATAATTCTTTTAAAAAGAATATGAAAAGTTAATATTTTTAAAATTTTAAGTGACATGGTATTATTTTGATTAAGATATGCGTAATTGTCAGTTGGATAATTAGTCATTTATTTATTTTATGAATCTATAGGCTCATATTCGTTTTCAAGCTCAACTAGTCCCTCATCTGTCAGTGAAACGATTAGAATATATTATACTTCGCTTACATTTGTAAGTGATGCTGATTCTTTCACATGTGCCTTAACAACAAATGGTGATATCTGCAGCAAACATACTTGCCTTTTTCTAATTATGCTTTCTGTCAACCTTTTCTGCATTTCTTGGATAAGTTCTCTTCATTTTAATATAAACTGTCTAGATTTTAATAGTAATCCATTTTAATTGGCATATTTAATATTTCATTATTTCATTAGTAAAATAATTTTGACAAAGTTTCCTCTAGTGCTTCCAATACCGCTATCATTTTTAATTCCGGTATTTCGGTACTGGAAAAATTCGATACCGGTATTGATTTTTTTTAAATGTGATTAAATATTTTAATTTTAAATCTCAAAAAAAAAGTAAAAACTGGACAGTACTTCAATAAACCTTTTTATTTGATATCAAAATTACAGGCTTTTTTCAATTTGCGCTTTTTTTCCTTTGTAAAATATGCCAGTAAGAAAGGGCATTCAGAGTGTTATCTTCAAGAGATGATCGTAATTTGGTGAGAAAGTTGCCACTAACCGAAAATCTACGCTCAGATTCAACATTTGTTGGCTTTATAGTTCTCAAGTATTCGTAAGAGCTTTACAAATATTTTCAACGAGTTCGTTCTTCTTCATTGCTCGAAAAGGGACAATATATAGAGTATTTTTCAGTTTAGATAACTACTGCATAATTTCAAAAAATTGTAAAAGAAAAAGTGCGAAAGAAGCCGGTTCCTGATATTCCAGGAGTAGGATATGTTTTTGGCCAAAAGTTAACCCAAGAAAGATACGATAAAGCTTTTATATACATGGCAAAATTCGATTTGTAATAAATAATTCAAAATTATATATATATATAATTTTGAATTATTTATTACAAATCGAATTTTGCCATGTTCTGATTCTATTAAAATAAAATTTTGTTTAAATTAAGTTAATAAAATTTACGATTTTTCAAATGTAGAATAAAAAAAATATAATGATGTATTAGAGTGATGTATTCTTCCTTGGATGACGAGAAATTATCGTCATTTGAAGGAGTAGAGATACCTGCAGTTGCAGCTAACAACTTTAAATATTTGTGGGAATTAATTCAAGATAGACGAGTGATAGTTTCATTATTTGGATAATTATTAATGGGATCTGATCGATTGAATATTGGAGTATTATTGTCCAAAAGTTCATTTAGGGGACATTCGATTGAACTTTTACGGATATGCTTCCAATAATTTAACGTTTTCATGCGCTACTTTATTTCAATCGCAAGCTTTTTGTGTGTAGAAATTTCTTTAATAATGAAGCAGACACACAGTGAAGTCAATAATATGATAATAACAAATGTCATTAAGGTTAGACCGATAATTAATGGAATTATATTATCATTGCATATTTGTAAATGTTGCATAGGCGAACAATTGCAAAATCCAACAATTCCTAATTGAATTAGATAAAATGCCGGGTAGATGATTGTAAGGTTAATACAGTTAATAAAATGACCGATCTTAAAAAATTTAATTCAAAAAACTTCAGTCAAAAAAAAACTAACAAACGTTTTAATACATATTTTTTTTATTTTTAAGAAATAAAAAAAATACAACACCTAGAAAATCACTACAAAGGGCCTGTTTGAATATTTGAAATTAGTTTTGGAAATACAAGTATCAATTATAGCTATTATAGCAAAAAATATTTCCTAAATCAGACAATGAGATATTTATTTTCATTATAAGTATACTGATTATAATATCTGTAATTCTAAAAAATATTAAATTTATAAATAATCTTTATAAATCATACGAAGTTATTCGTAATTTTCTCTACAAATATTTTCTCAAAAATCTTTTCCATGATGCTTTTTTTAATAAATTGAAAATAATATGTAAACAATATAATCACTTTTAAATTTTAAAACGAAAAAGCCTCTTAAAAATTTTCATATATTTTTTATTGTGTTGCTGTGTTTGTATATAAAATTATTTGTCTACAACTTGTTAAATTTCTATACACCCGTTTGCAGTGAATAAAAGCATCAATAATGTTTAAAAAAATCAATATGTGTGTTGATTTTTAGCGTTGCAATGAATAAACGCATTTAATATAGAAAGTGAGAAAGTGGTAGAAAAAATAAACTGACACACAAACACAACACATAGTAAAAAATACATGCGAAATTTCGATATGTAGAATCGTTGTAATGAATAAACGTACTATAATAAATCATTTACAGACATTTTTAGAATTTTTTAGAAAAAAATGACAGAAAAATCCTTAACGAAAATTCCGAAAACTCAAATTTGAGTTGTATAGATAATGAAGATATTATTTCGTAAGATTTATCTTAAATTTTTAATATATTTAATATTAATTTTTAGTATTTCACATTACCCTGAAATTTCAAATTTTCCGTCCCATGTTGATGTTGGGGAAAAAATAGAAATTAAATTAATATTTCTAAAGAATTTCAGAACTTGACAAAATCAGATTAGTCAATGCAATGGAAATGGGGAAGATTTTTATAATTTCGGGCGATTATAAGGAATTTGCAAAGAATCAATCCGAAATATAATTTACAAATATAAAAAATTTGGAGAAATATCCACAGGAAGACGAGGTGTTGGCAATTAAATAAATTTTCGAAATAAAACTTCTATGCATCGCTTCAAGAAATGTGCAATTACATGATGCAACAAAATTGTATTGCTATTTTCAACACATACACTGTTTTGGGGAATTAATAAATTCTATTTGTTACTTAATTACTTGAAAGAATAATAAAACTCACATTATATTGAAATAATTCCAAATTTTATTAATAAACATCTAAAAATAGTAAAAAATTAATTAAAAATAATTTATAATAAAAAATGTTGATAAGTATTATTTAAGAGCTTGAATAATGATCTCATATCTATATGGATCAAATTTCAAACCTTAAAGTTTACTTAAAATTAAAACAAATTACTTGAAAGCCATTTCTAAAATGGCTAAATACAAATAGTTAAAATAGCTAAATAAGTAGTTAAACTGAATACATGTAGTTAAATTAACCACGTGCATTCCAGAAAATTCAATCACAAATAATGACGCATCTATAATTGGTTGTACATACCAACCCATATTATAGATGCGTTTATCCAGTGCAAACAGGTGTATAAGAACCTTAAAGTTTTGAAACATTAAATTTTTACAAACAGGTAAGTTTGTCTGTTCAATTTTTTCTAGATTATACACTAGAAACCACTCAGATACGTTTCAGATACGTTGTCATGAAAATGACGAAATATCATCGTAAGAATTATTTTTGAGTTAGAATTAAGTTAAATATTCATTAGAATTTCTGATATTTGTTTTAGAAATATTTTAGAAAAATACATTTTTGGTGATTGATTTAATTATTTAATTATAATTAAAAATTGATCTGACTTACATTATATGAAAATAATTACAAAATAATTATAAACTAAATTTCATAAAATTCCTAAAAACCTGAAAATTAATTAAAAATAATTTTAATTAAAAATTTGGTTGAGACATCTTCAGAAATTTGTATTTGCATAGTGAACATAACGACAAACAAAAAGACATTCACAATTATATATTAGATAGTTTATTTATATTAAAGCATTATAAAAGCCAGGCTATGAAAAGACTACTTTGTGAAAGTTTATTTTCCTTTATCATTGTAGAACTTTAAACTTTTGATTAATATTTTAGCCTAAATATCATCAATTAACTTTTTTAATTAAAATATTTAAATTAAGGAAATCCTTCAAAATATTAACTATTCAAATGCTGCATTTATAA